>OMNW01009593.1:26109-40878 GCA_900303245.1 Selene dorsalis
CCTCCCCACCCGCCCTCCATCCCCATCTTGCTGATGCAGCATGACCTGGAGGACAGACAGGGCAGGACAGGAAAGGGCAGTCGCCTCCTCACTCCACACACACCCTCACACACTCATTTGAGGTGCTTTGTGACTCTGCAGGCCGATCAATTTTGCCTCCAGCTGACTTTTCGTCACACCCAGGTGCCCAGCTCCATGCCCGACTGCCTGCTTTTTATAATCTTCTATTATTTCCCTACAGACAATATTTGATTTTAAGGACCCCGTGTTGATAATATCTCTTCAGCTCATTTTTGAATACATGGCTTTTTCTAAAGAATGAGATGGTGGAGCATGAAAAATGACGGTCTGTGTATGTTCTGTGTCAACAAATGACCTGGAATAATGAGCAAACCCGATGTGCACAATATGAGATTGTTTACATTGAATCTGGTGTGCTTGAACTGCCAGAAGGGACAAGGCTGTGACAGGGACTCTAGTCAGAAGTCAAGGCCTGCAGCAGTCTGAAGGGTATTAAACAACTGATAAAGTGTAGACATAAATACAAGATTACTGTAAATGGCCTGATTTAACCAAGATGTTTAATAGAAATAGCACAGCAACATTGAAAAGAGTTAATCTTCTTTCAGGTGAATGAAGGTTGAGGAGATTAATACCTCCGAGCTCAGGAGCTAAAACTGTGTCACAGTGCAATATTCTACATTCACCTACATCACTGACTGTTTTATTAGCAAATATTCCCCTAATTAAATTCCTGATAATTGGAAGATGGGACAAGCACACATACCACTTGAGATACGGTGCAGAGGATGACATTTCTTTTTTCAGTTCAGCAGCACATTGACTTACTTGGAAGAAAACATCAGCTTTGATGTGGCAGAGCTAAACCAACCTCGGCCAATCTGTATGTCAGTGTCCTCTTCATTGGGTCTTTCAGTCCAAATAGATCTCAGGGTGACAGATAGCAGACTTAATGGCACCCAGCTGAACCTGACACACAATAAGAGCAGTTTACTAATGAGATATCAAACCGTGAAGGGGAAGAAATGACTCAGGAAAAATGATAACGCCCCAGTAGTTTCAATTAGGTTAGATTTGTAGCATCAGAAGGTTTGATGTTTGGCCATTCAAACTCAGGGCTAATGGAGCTATTTGTAATTTTTGCCGTTGCTACATAAATTGAATCAGGACCTGAACTTAAGATAATTTTTCCAAAACATCATCCTTGATGCCCTGCATCAGTTTGACTTACTTTTGTCAGCTATGTCTCTCCCTTACATAACTGCAGATTACGTTTTATTTAGTTACAATAATGTCCACCTCATTTTTTAACCTAAATCTCCACAAATCTAATTTCCATCTCAATTCTGCTAATAGATAAATTCCATTTCTAAAGACTGCCATCATGCATAACTGGGTTTTCTGCAATTGTTGGCTGCAGAGGTGACCTTATTTCCAAATGTAGCTCAAATTATCGAAATAGCTTTGTGATTACACGGGGCATCCAGGGGCTTGTTTACTTTGTCCCATGTTCCAGCACTTTTGGAGGTAATGCAGAAAACGAGGTTAACGAGCTGAAAAGGCAGAGAGAGAGAGGGATGTGTCAAAACTTCAGGCCAGATGTTGATGAGATTATCTCGAGGTAGCTTGCAAACGGTGGGGGCTTAGTATAAGTTAAAAGGAAATGTGACATTTCTGAGTGCTGGCTGCCTAAACTGTCCCCGAAAAATATGTTGTTGTATATAAAAGGTGTCTTTGTAGGCCAGGGACACATATGAGGAATGTGGATGAGGTTTTGAGAGCTGTTCTTCCATTAACAACAGCCTTCGAGATTAAGTTTGGTTGGTATTATTGTTATTTTCCGTCTATGAGAGGTGAAAAATGTTAGGAAGATGCAGGAGGATGTATGCTGCCATCTTTCATTGCCAGAAATGCCCCTTTTAATCTTTAATGTCTTTCAATACACAAGAAATTTCCTGGATGATTGTCTCTGGTTGAAATAAAATTTTCTGCCTCACTAGTGTCTCAGCTTCTCTATTATCAGCCTCAACTGAGTGAATTGACTCTGACACATTTTAAATTTACACTTTGCACTCAGATAGCATTGTTATTCTGAGTGAGTGCCACTCTGTGATTCATTTCCTGACATCTTGATTTACTCCTTCGTTCTCATATTGGATTTTGTGGCCTGTGGAAATGTGAAGTCCTGTGCTGAGTGGAGCTTTTGTTTTTCCGCGCAGTCATATTGCCAGTGTGGCCCTGTTTCTGATTTGTGTCCAAACAGTGACTTCCAGGGAAATCCTTGTAATACATTAGTCACTCATTTCCATAGAAACTGTGTTTGTGTTATTTTGCACTTTGGCAGCGGTACTGGTAAAAGCATCCGGGCCATGGAACATTGGTTATTGATTATTCACGCTGTAACTTTTTCGATAATTTGTTCCCCATCAAAGCCTGTGAATTTTATATAATCTCTAATAAATAAACCCTTTTTTCTACTTGCAGTTTTGGTTAATTGCAGGAGGGCCGTGAAGGCCGGGTTGCGGGTTTGCCTTTTGCAGCAGCCCTTGTGAAAAGAGGGAGTTGCTATTTCAGTCCTCCCTTCAATGAAGCTTAAAGAACTTTCTTTCTGAATTCAGAGCATGGAGGTAGAAATGTAGGTCAGGGTCCTTTTTAGAAAACTTGCAGTTGGCAGGACAGCTTAGAAAGTTTAACATATTGTTGTAATTAGGGAAGCTGCTGTGCCACGTCTGGCATCTCACTAGTGCGTGGCTGAGTCATATGACATCATCTGTGTTTTCCAGTGGACTCCTCCCTGATGTATTACTGGATAGATTGACTCAGTGAAAATCCTGAAGGTTGGCATCGGGAGCTAAAACCTTTCATCTCTGCCCCTGGATGTCTGTAGAAATGAGCATTCATTATCACTGCCAGTCTGAAATAAGCATCAGTTTACACGCCTGTAAACATAACCTCTCCGGCCTCCCAGATGCTGAGGGAGCCGCAGCAGTGTGGTCCTGCTAATCTGATGCTGCAGCACCGACATCGACCGAAGCTGCAGAGGATGAGTGACTGTGGTGATTCAGACAAAGCCCACAGTCGGTCGGTGGTGACTGTAATTCTCTAAGTGCTCAGGTTATACAGATGTGGTCCAGAGAGGAGGGAAGTTTGTGTGTCTAACCTGTCTGTAAAACAGAGCTTCACTGTCTCTTTAATCCATATTTGTTCTAGCAGACAGTGGATATTAAAAGCCTCAGTTACAGCTCAGAGAGACTCACTCTGTGAAATGGGTTAATATGGTCTGATTGACGCGTGACCCTGTACAGAAACATCCTGTTCCAGCAGCAACAGACCAGACACTGACTGGTTGTACAGAAATACTAGTACGACTACTACAGCTACTTCTACTGTCACTACTACTACTACTATTACAACTACTACTACTGCTGCTGGACACCCACAGATGGTCTCCTGCTTCAAACATACATCGGCTAACCAACTTCTTCTAAAAACAGAAGTGATTCCCCTCATGAACGCTGTTGCCAGGCAACCATGTCAACACATTCTACGACGACTACCACTAGGCTACTAGTAGGCTACTACTCCTAGCACTACTGCTACCACTACTACTACTTTTACCACTACGACCACTACTGCTATCACTACTATCACTAATTGTACCACTACTACTACTCCCACCACAACTTATTTCTTACCACCATTACTACTACTACTGCTACTACTACTACAGAATGACAACAATAGCACTCACAGCTTTTAACTTATGTTATAGTGAAGTTAGCTGTTAGCTTAGCATTTAGTAGTAATAACAGTATGGAAACTTTAAAAAATATCTCTTTTACATGTTAAACAGAAGCAATGAAAGTCAACAGTAGGACAGAGACAAGTTCTGGACTGAAGGAAAACAAAATGCATCACTGTAAATAAGGATCACGATCATATACAAAACCACCCTGATTGAAAAACCATCGTCGTCACCCATTTTATAGCTGAGACAAATTTAACCAGCTAAAATTGACACAAACTGTATGTGTTGACTATAATACAGCTCTAAACAGTCCGGTCATTCAGACGGTCAGACAGAGTGGTGCTCTTAAACACTCCTGTGTGTAGCGTCCACTTGAGCCACAAAATTCAGCCTCACATTTGGTTGATGAAGACCTTCAACAGAGCGTCGGATTAGAACGGTTATAGGTCTGGGTGGTTGAAATGTGACCCTTTCAGCCACATCAGTCAATAGACAGTCATATAAATGGACTGAGTGCTCCATGTCCATTTCCAGATGACCCTAAAATGCAGAAACCTGTCAGAGTGGCGTTGAGAGATCCTGCCAAAGGGCTCTTCAACCACCAGCTCAGAGATTAGCACAGATGTGGTTTCTCTGTTGTGACTGTCCAGTTCATTTGCAGACTGCTCTATAATTACTCAGACAAAAGAGCCAGAGCGAGGCCACCTTTTTTCTTTTTTTTTTTGTTGTTGTTGTTGTTTTGCAATTATATGTCCCGTTTACAGACTCTCCACCGGTATGAAAATCATTATCTAGGACACTTCAGATGGCGGTGTAATGGGATCTGAAGTGTCTGCTGTTTGTTTAATCCATCTTTAGTCTACATTTTTAACTCAGACACGCCAGCTCAAAATGAAACTTGGTGTCTGTTTTTAACTTTTATGTTTTACTTTTTTAAAAAAAATGGAAATGACATCTAGGGTTTCCATTATTGATTAACCTGCAGGTTATTCTCTGTATCATTTAATGAATTGTCTGATCTTGAAGCCAGAGGTGATGTCTTTAAATGCCTCATTTTTGTCTGATGTATGACAAGCAGCAAATCCTGCTGTTCTCTATCTACCTTGCTTGAAAGTTGAGTGACACAGTGAATTAGTTGCAAATGACCTTTCTGCTGAACAATCAATTGATTAATTAGTCAAGATTTCCTTGGAGTTTTCTGCCCTTCGTTCACATGAATCTTGAAGGGAGGATCCCTGATGGCCTTTAGATTTATTATTGTAGTTTCAACTTTGAAAGTTATAAATGTCTGTTTGGGTTACTAAGGTAGACACTGTGGCCAAAAGTATGTGGACATGTTTGTTTATTTTAGTGGTTTGGTCTAGATCCATTAGTTGTAACTGGGGGGACTCAACACGTACAATCGTATTTTCAGCCATGTCATGTTTTCAATATGGAGGCAACACTTTGGAGAAGTCCCCTCTGTTTGAACATAACAATGCTCCCGAGGTAAAAGCAGTGAAAGTCTAACAAGAAATAGTTGTCTGAGTTTTCTGTGGAAGATTGACTGGCGTGCACACAGCCAAGCCAACATCTTGACCTCAGCCGCCCAGCATCAGTGTTGGAGCTCTTGTGGCTGAATTGGAGCAAATTTCTGCAGCCAGGCTCCATGATCCAGGGATCTTATGCAATAACTGAAGAGAGGGCTCTGGACATTTCCCGCAGTTTTGAGTAGATACAGACATATAAGTTTGTGTTATGTTATGTTGATGTACGGAAGTACAACATACACTTTTCATATCAGAGATTCACCAGTAAGCACCACTGGACCAACCAGTATTTCAGGAACAAAGGTATGCAAATGTTTCACGGCCTTTTTTTTTCTCCAACAGTTTGAACCAGGGCTGGTGAACCATGTGCCATGGAGAGCCATGTGTATGGCTCTCCATGGCATGGAAGGAAAACCTGCATACACATGGCTCTCTACCCCTGGTTTGAACATTTCAAGCTGAACCCAGTGACCACACACCAACATTTTGCCTCCTAATGACTTTTAAAGTCCTGGATACTAACGCTGGGCAGAGACCAGTAATTCTTGTTCAGAGATGATTAAAGTGGGTGTCCAGTGGTCAGGCGTCATGGGTGGAGCAGCGTAGAGAGGCACGCTGCAGATCACTGCATACAAAGCTCTCATTTGTATTCCAGTTTCTGCCGCGGCCCCCCGGGGGCTCTTGGAGGGCACGGATCATTTTGTGTTCTTTTGAGTGGATTAGATTCTCCGCACTTTGGCTGCAAGACATGAAACAACAACTTGGCTCTCAGCAGTGCTGCTTGGAAGGTTCTCTGCCCTCCCTTGTTCTGCGTCAGCTGGTTTAACCGCAGAGCGCGGCGCCAACTCATAACCTACATACCTCCCATTTTTTTCTCACTAATAAAAACACATATGTGCAGATGCTCTTGTGTAACCACAGAGGCACAGATCTCCCTGAAGGTAAATCGGTTTCAGTATCCATCGTGGCTTTAATTGTTTCTAGGTCGCTCTTATTCTGAACTGATGGAGGAGATGGTGTTCATATCTGCTCGTCCTGCATTTTTAATGGAGTTCATTCATTATAGATAAAAAAAAGAGAAGATTTCTCCTCTTGGTTTAGAAAAAGTAGCTCTACGTCAGAGCTACTCCAGTGTTTTTCTCTCTCTGCCATCAAATATCATGTCCAAGGGTAAGTGGATAGATTTGATTATTAGGCTCTTTTCTTTTTGAATGGCTCTTTGGTGTTCAGCAGTCTGTTATTTGTGTCTTTCACTGAGTACTGAAGGACACTCTGCTGTCTTCTCTGAGCTTCACAAGTAGCCCAGCTGTATGAAATGAAGGAATCTCTATTCATCAAAGGAAAATGATGGTGGGTATTTTTGGAGAATACAGATAAAATAGTCAAAACAGTACCAAGCCTATTTTTCATTTCAGATTAGTAAAAAAAAAAAAAACTCGAGGAAATGGGTTCTGGCTTTTATTAAAGGTGTGAGTGATTCTTAAAGACCCATTGGTTCACGAAATAGACAAAGCTCTTTTACCTGTAGTTATAAATGTGTTGACAGAGCTCCACAGAGGCCTCACATAATAGTGCATTCATTTGAGTCTGTCTATAACCACAGTGGCCTTGAACTCAATGCGCTGCGTATCAAGAGAACACAGTGCAAATAAATAAAAGTATTTCAAACGGCACAAGAGAAGCATTTCCACTGAACAGTTTTTTTTTTTTTTTTTTTCCTGAGTTGCAGTGAGTTCAGCTGTCAGGGCTACTGCACATAGTGCATGTAGTGTACACCAGCAGCCAAGATGTTTCCATCTGGGGACATAATAGTCTAATTTGTGTTTTGATCTGGTGGAGATTGACACAAATCATTGTTGAGATAAATCACAGACCAAAAAAAAGAAAGAAAAGAAAACAATGGCTGCAGGTGTTTTGAGGTATGTTAGATGCAGCCTTAAGAACCTGAAGCTCTACTAGCAGCTTTGTAAGACTGGATTTCAGTAATTGCTGACATGCAAACACACATATTAACACCATGTGATAGAAATGGCTTCGGTTTTTCAGGGATCTTGTCATCCCTAGACAATCTTTAGGGTGCATCATCCAGGAATCACCAATATATAGTATGTTTTGTCGCAGCTTATCTAGTAGAGGTTGAGATGAAATGTTGACCTGCTGGTTGTGTAAAATGAAACATCAGGGGGATCGCAGATGTTGATGGGGACCATCAGTTTCTTTTCTAAATCCCACAGCAATCCACCCTACTCTTAGCTGTCTCCGGAGCCAAAACAGTCTGGATGATATTGTAAAACAACAGTGAATATTACATGGCAGTTGTTTTTAAGAGTCCATATATTGAAACTTAAAATGAAACTCTTTATTTATAGCCCTCTGAATGACGTCCTCAGTTTGTCTTCATCTCTGCAGAAAGCTGTGCTCTCCATCTGATCAGGTTTAGAAAGCCTCGGTCTCTGCAGGACAAATGACAGGAAACAAAGCTGAAGGTCTGTGTTTGCTTGAGAGCACCTTCAATAACTCTAATCTCCCCTGCTGAGCTTTTATCAGAGGATGAGCCTCCCTCCTCTGCTTTAGTAGGATTTCACTCAGCTGCTGTGGTGTGTGTGCAGGTATAAAGGACATAAACCACAGTGGGCCTCAGCTGCAGTGTACACAGCCCTGAAGATAGTGAGGGACACAGCTATTGATCTTTGTTTTTCTTTGTTGCGGGGTTCTTGGGGAAAGTTATCCTCATTACTACTCTTTCGATTCACTAATAAACTGTAGTTTATTGGTTTTTGCTGGTCAGTTGGGAAACTAATAGAAGTGAATTCAGTGACAACCTCACCTGAGAAATGGCAGCCATTAGTGTTCACCTGACAGAGCATGCACCATTAGGATAGGTCCAAACTGCAGTAACCTGGGTTTGAATTTGACCTGCTGCAGTGAGGACACCTCTGTTGTCTATGAGGCCGCTGTATATAGGGCACCTGCTTTTCTATCACCTCGAGACATTTCATTTAGAATATACTTCTGTCCTTTCTGGGCTTCCATACTTTGTGGCCAGCACCGACCTCTTTGAGTCTTGTCTCTCAGCCTGTATGAGAAACTGCTCAGAGGAAAACATGGTCGTATCAGCATATGTGCTTGATTTATTCTGTCTTTGCCCGTCCTGTCAGAAAAAACTGAGGCAACATCAGTGACGCATTAAATTTGTTATCTTGAACTAATGAGATGTTTGAGTAATGATCATGAGAAAACTATTTGAAATGGTTTGATGTTTTCAGTCTCTTTGAAGAGGCCTCTCTCAGCCTCTGCAGTCTTCGTAATTCAGGTTAAAGCAACTTTATTTTCAGGATGGTGTTTTGCGTACAAGCCCCTGTATTTTGTGTTGCTCTGTGATGTAAGCATTGTTGGTAACATGGCAACACCACAGTGACACTGAGGACACCTCTGTTGTCTATGAGGCCAATTAACAGGCCATGGTACAGTGGAGCACTGGGCAGATGCCAAAATATGAGACAAAAAGAGGGGAGGAGGTGTCTGATGTGAGGGCCGACGGTGCTTTGTCTTGGAGACTGAACCCCAGACACGGCTCAGTGGCCTAATGGCTCCCTCTATTAATAAAAGATAAGCAGTCAATTATTGAGCTGTCAAAGTAACGTTAGGGGCGACAGGGGATGGGGAGTAAGGAGGGAGAGTCGAGGAGGCCCGTGAGTGTGTGAGTTTCAGTGGAGGAGGGATGGTCTGTGTCCTCAGGGTCTCTGTGTTCCCAGTCTCAGGAGATATGTGGAAGGACGGGACCTCCTGTATTTCTAATTCACCCCTCACCTTTATCACTTTGTCTTTAACTCGCCGTCTTGTTGTCTGTTCTGTTCAATTCCTCCGTCTCCCTCTCTCGGTTTCTCTGCCTGTTTCTCTCCAACCCTTGTCTCCTTCACTTTGTTTCTCGCTGTAAAAAACACAAAAAATTGGCTTCAAGGCTTCGGCTGGCGAAACATCGTCCTCATATCAACCCACAAACTCTTATTTCTATGAAAGAAAAACCACAGTAAAAGTTTTCTTCAGCCCCTTTGTCTCTTCTGTTTTCATTTCACTGGAGGTCAAAGGCCACCCTTTTTTTTTTTTATTCTTTTATTTTATTTGTAAAGCAATTTAGGAACCTTGTCGATGTAATATACTGGAAATGCCTGAGGAAAGTTTCATTACAGTTTGCACAAACGTTCACTTGGACTCAGGGATGAACTGGTTAGAATTTGGTGGTCAAAGGTCAAAGGTCAAGATTTCTGTTACCTCAACAACCACATTTTTAGTGCTTATGTCACACACATGTTGAAAAGGATGAAATAATGCAGTGACATAGTTGAAAGGTCAACTTTGCTGTGACATCATAGTACGGTCTTCACTATAGATATAATGGACAGACGTGGATGTAAACTGCAGCTTGTTCTGGTTGGTGGAGACGTTCAGCTGTGAGTGAGGCGCTCACTCTACCCTACTGGATGTGGCTGGTGTCATTTATGTGTCTGTCTGATTCGGTTTTGTTGGGACTTTTGTCGCTGTGCTGTCGTTGTTTTCATTTTTCCTTTTTCAGTTTTGTTTTGAGACGTCTTTCAAGGTTTTACATCCCTGGGGCTTTTTTCTTTTGAAGCTCACACAATTTCTTTTTGTGCTCGTTATGATCCTGCTGTGCAAATTAAAAATTTAAATTGTCTCTCTCATGCGCATGCACATCCATACATGACACACACACACGCACATACATAATTGGAGTTTGTTTACACCAAGCTAATTACAGGAGTAGTCCAGTAAATTGTGCAGCATGTCATAAAAATGCCAAGCGTCGTTGACATTTTCTTATATTTTGTATTTTCATTCACTGTGTTGAGTTGAGTCTCAATATTTGAACGTTTTGCGATTCAGTGTGTGTGTAGTAGAATAAACAGAGTCACAGTGTTTATCTTAGTTTATGTTGGCAGAAATCTGTCATTAGGATGTTGAATATTTCTCCTCTTTTTTTTCATCTTCCCATCTTTAATGTGCACACACTAAAGATGAGAGCCAATTAGGAAATACCAAGTGAGAACCAGCCTCCATTTGTTCCTCTGTGCTTTACAGATAAAAATCTGAAGTGCTCTCTCTTCCCCTCTCCTTCTGTTTTTCCTCCACCTAACACGTAATGGCATTCCTGTGTTTTGGCAGTGTGGATGAAAGCCCACCCCCCCACATACGCCCTTCATGCCCTTTCATGATAAAAGCTTGTTGTTTTGGAGGGAGAAGGTGAGGTGTGAAGAGGCCAAAGCCGAGACGTGTCCGCCTGCTGCCACTCCGTTGGCCTTCGGAGCTTAATGATCTACTGACACAGATTCACTGAGCAAATATGAGCGTGATTTATAGGAAAGCGAGGGCGCTGATCATGATGGAGTTTAGACTTTGCCTCCAGTCGTCTGTTTATTATTCATGAGCAACAGAGAGAGACGGTTTATGTATGAACCTCAGCCACTTCAAAGGGGGCGATGAATGTGTATGAGTACGTGCATGTGCGCTTTTGTTTTGAGTTCATTTTGTGAGGTAATGCCGCTCCTGTTTTTCTATGCAGCACAATGTTGTTGACTCCTGTCTTCTTGTCATTGTTGCTGTGATTCTAATTAAAGGATCAACTGGTTTAATATGAGACAAAGAAGTTTTTAACCCCCTCATTTGGATGAACTCTAAAATGTCAAACGTGTTTGATTCCTAACAGATGTAGATGTTATGAAGTGTTATGAATAATTCACCTTTTTTTGAGATAAGCTTATTTACCACACTCGTACAGTAATTGTATAATAAATATGATTCTATAACCAGCAGCTGGTTTGTTGATCAGCTCAGCTTAAAGTCAGGGAACAGAGGGAAACAGCTAGGCTGGCTCTGTTCAACCATAACAAATCCATTTACCAGGTTATTGCTAGGATTTTTTTTTTTAAACGGAGCCTGTGTTTATTTATACTTTCTAAGTTTGGCATCATTATAACTAAACGGATTTATCAGTTTCTGGTTGCACTGCACCCATGTATCTACAACTGTGACTGGATTTATAAATACCAGAGGAAGTTCTGCAGTATGAATGTGGTACCAGTCAGTAACTCTCTGCCAGGAAGTGAAGAAGCCTTCCTAAATTGTTGAGCATCAGCTTTAAAGTGTGTATGTGTTTGTGTGGGTGTGTGTGTGTGTGGATGCTGCACTTCAACACACATTCATTCACACACGTGTACTCTGTCTGTCAGAGCTGTTGTCTTTCATCAGACAGGTTGAACTGAAATCTATTTTAGGCTTGGTGCATCCTGAGTGTCTTGACCAGCACACACACACACAAGCGCGCACGCTCACATATACGCTGAGACAGACACAGACACATGCACAACCCAACCAGGCAACTGCTCTGTCACTTCACTATGCCGTCTCCCCAGCCAGCCGGTAAATCCCACAGCTGAATATTGCATGAGCAGCTGAGCGCTGGAGAGCCCCCGGCACACGTCTGAATAATGGGAAAGAACCACAGCAGATTGATTAGTGTGTGTGTGTGTGTGTGTGTGTGTGTGTGGTACGACTGCTTGGTCTGCCTACCACAGCAAAGCTAGACTTGAACCTTTTTCACCTTCTTGCATGTATGTGGGTTTTTCTCTCTCACTCGTGGTGCATCAGTGAGTAAATCAGGCCACCAACACTGCAGTGTATAAGTGTCAACTCCCACTGGGAATGCAGATACTAAACCAAATGCTAATATTGAAGGCTAATACAGTCATTTCAGTGGTCGGTATGAAGTCCCATGCACTTGAAATGATCACATTTTTATTTTATTTTGGTTAAAACAGTAGCACCTGCACTCGTTCTTTTATCTGAGGACATAGACAGAAAACCCAGTGTGCTCAGTTTCGTTTAAAGAGGAACAAAGAATAAAACCAAAATACACTGAACCAACAGCTGACGTTACAGTGAAAACAGAGCAGGAGTCTTTTTTAAAGGTACAGTGTGTAATTTATTTGGCTTTTTATTAGCAAAAGTCAAATATTGCTTTCATAAATACATATTTACCGAAGTCCAGTCACAATCGCATACAAATGAAAGCTTTCTCATAGCTTAGAATGAGTTGTTTACAAACACATAGGTGGCGGTGCACCCTACTGAAGGCTGCCATGTTGCATTGCCATCTATGTATACAGTAGCAGAAAGGGGACAAACTTGGTTTCATAAATGGACCGCTCCAGTTCGACTGTAGCTGCTTACGGAGCTACCGGCGCTAACTGACCTAACAGACCTAATGGCGACAAAGGCACTAACGGTGCTAACGGAGCTAACGGCGCCGATACCGATGCCGGCATTTTCAGAAATATTGGAGTCATTTCCGATACCGGTTTCAGAATCGGAACAACTCTGAGACACTCCTAACCTCTCATATCGTAATATGGTTTACATCTTCATCGCTTGATGATCCTGAACTACTCTCAGTCGTGGAAGACACTATTTCCGCAGAAGTTTGTTGGTCCTCGGAGGCCACCGTCACTTTGCTGACGGGAGGGTTGAGCACGAGCGAGCGAGAGAGCGCTGCAATCTAAAGCCTGAACGATAGATGTCACGGTTTCCTTCCCATTTTACACACTGGACCTTTAATGCTCACATGTCTCAGTCTGTCACATGCTGGATGAGGTTTCATCTTCCTTCCTCTTTGACTTCGACTGAGGATTTCTCAGACGGAGTCTCTGACAAAGACGGCTGATGGCTGTAAAATGCAAGAAAGGGCTTCACAGAAATACAAAGAATTGTCACATTGAGAAGAAAAATGACAAAAACAAATGGGATAAATGCATGAAAACAGGATAAGCCCAAATTAAATAATCGTAGGTAAAACACAGAAGCGTAGGGTCTGTGGATGCCTTTGCCTGAAGCCCAGCACTGGTCACCAATAAATAATTATGAGGGGTCAAAAGGACAGATTTCCCAACAGGGATTAATAAATGAATAAAGTATGGCCTTAGTAAATTGTGCTGACATAGCCCATTGTTGTCATGACGAAGGTGCTGCAGAAACAACACATGTGGTCAGTCGACCGTAACAGCTGCTGTTTTTAATTATGGGGCAGGAGCAGAGTTAATTTGGCGACATGTAGGAATTAAAAAACATTTCTGACTGTACTGGAGTGTGGTGAGGCGAACACCGGGTGGAACGTGACAAGAAAGTCAAACTGTACTCAAAGTGTCGTCAAAGATTTCACTGAATGTAAAAAAAAAAAAAGTGTGATTCACTTTCTACCTGCTACAGCTCTACCCAAGGTAAAACACATCTTTTACTTTGTATTTTACACCACTTTCTGCCCTCCCACGTCAAAATTGACCCCATTAGTTTAACTGTTAATAATGTTTTAGTATCTGTGGTCAGATTTGACCACAGATACTAACAAACGGGATTGGTGTAGTAGGAAACCATCAATGGTTTTTCTGTGCCTTAAAAGAAAATGATATTCAGAAGATTAAATAATGAATAAGGTCTTTTGTTGATGTTGCCTCTGGTTGTTATGTAATGTAGGCGAAAAACAATGTATCAGGATGTCTGCAGCTTCCTGTGAAACTAAGTCACTGTGTTCATGATGTTGCGCTTTCTTCCTCTTGTAGAGGATGAACACGTGTCGTTACTGCAGCACCAGGACGACGCCCCCTCCTCACGTCCTAACAGCCTAAATTGCGAACTATTACAGATTCCTAATTAATTGACACAGCCGTCAGTTTATTTTTATTTTTTTTAAAGCGTTGACAGCTGATGTCTGAATTAGTGATGTGGAGTCTCTTAGTCACTGTCAGTTCATTCTAAAAGCGTGAGTGATTGTTATGTCTCATCTGACTCTCTTTGATGTAACACACTCAGACATGTTGGTTCTTCCTCCTGTGTGTGTGTGTGTGTGTGTGTGTTTGTACTCCTATCATTGTGAGGACAAGTGTGAATTTTAAACCTTTGGAGTGAGGACCATTTTGTAAAGTGAGGACATTTAGGCTGGTCCTCACCATATTTTCATTGTAATGGCTTCTAGAGGCTGTTTTTATGCTTTTCTCCAAGTTTCAGAGTGGTCATCAGAAAGATGCCAATATGGGAAAAATGTGTTACTGTTATGTGTTATGTTATTGTGTGTGTATTTCTTGGATACACACACTTTTTGCTCTCTGCTGCCCCCTACTGTCAGTCCAGTACTAACCACACAAAGGCCTGTTCAATCCTGGTACACTATATGTCTGAGGTGATCTTATCACAAGTGAACGGCTTTAAGCAGGTGTTCTTCTGTTTTCCTTACACTTTACATGACCAACACACTCATTAAACATGCTGTTGAATCTAAACCACCTATCTACTGTCTTTATAATTTGCCTCACCTGGCCTCTCTGTCAGATAAGGCTCATATGTAAGATGCATGTTAAAAGAAAGCACAGCTCCACTATCAGCAGCTACAGGGCAGGGATCATGTGT
>OMNW01009594.1:4990-22300 GCA_900303245.1 Selene dorsalis
GAAATTTTATTGCTTGCAATGAAAATCTGAGGATTTGATCATGAAAGTTAATTACCTTATTATTTTTTATATATATATATAAAGTTTTAATTCTGTATGCAGCTCTCTCTTTTTTCAAATTTACAGAAGCATCGCACAGCCAACAGAAAAATCAGACAAACAATAGAAAACAACACAATATCCAAATCACATATAAACACAAGTTATCCACCTAAATAAACAGAAATACCTGACATATGTCAACACAGGCAGACACCCAAGTCTCATAAACAATTCGATTTCATTATAATGTAGAAAAAAGGGAAAAATATATACAAAGTTCAGGTTTATATCTTGGATTTAACCTTTTAATTCTAGTCTTCAGGTAACCTTTCCTGTCTTTCCCTGTGCCTTTTACAGCTGTAAGGTGTTTGCAGCTCTTCATAAGTCAGGAGTTTTGATATCCTGTAAGCTCATAATTTTCCGGCGATACACAAGCAACACAAGAGCTGTGCCCAAAACCCCGACATTATGTTATGACATTATTAATCATAATTAATTAATCATTCAGTGATTGTTTAAAGAACAACTTCAGGTCATTCATCTTGAGAGCTGGAGCTTATCGTCGTGGCTCTCAAATGTCTTTCTCATTCTGCGTGGGTGTTGACATCATGTTGACTTTCCATTCATTATCTGATATCTAAAGGCTGATGTATGTTTGTTATTATATGTCACTGGAATATGACACAATATAAGATGTGTAGCAGAGTCCACACTGCTGTTGTCATAATGGGGAAAAAAAAATATTGCCATGTCTGTCCTCTCATCTTGTCATGTCAGCATTTCACCACTTGAGGGTGCAAGAAGACCAATGAGCCCATCACACAGTCTCATCTTCTGACAGGTTACTTCAGAGCACACAGGAGGGAGCTCGGGCAGCTCTTTCTGAAACTCTCCCACTGGCGTGTTGATCCACCGTGGTTAATTACCTCGCTGAGTTTCTGAAATGCTGTATCATCTGTTCCTGCTGTCAGAAACTCGAAGTCGAGGCTGCTTATTGTGGCCTCACACACTTCTAATTGGCAGGTGTTGTGGAGTTTCCACTAAATACTGGACCTGCTGCACATATGGCCACGGTCACCAGGCTGTCTGGGATGTAGCTGCTTGGTGCTTAAATTTCATGTTATGGTTAAATTAATTTAATACCAAAAGACAAGAGTACATCACACAGGGGGATTATATTTTGTAAAAAAAAAACAAAAAAAAAACACCAACCTTGCAATTGGCAGAGGGGACAGGCAGTGCTTATTGCACACTGATTTCACACATTAGGAATTAATCCTAGCGTGCAACCACACACACACATACAAATATCCTGTTCTCCACAACTATTTGCTGTAATGCACTTTGTCATGTTTAATTTTCTTCAAAGTCATTCATTCATTTTCTATACCACTTATCCTCACTAAGGTCACGGGCGAGCTGGAGCCTATCTCATCTGCCTGAGGGGCGAGAGGCAGGGTACACCCTGGACAGGTCGCCAGTCTATCGCAGGGCTAAGATATACAGACAAACAACCATTTGCACTCCCATTCACACATATGGGCAATTTAGAGTCACCAATTAACCTAACCTGCATGTCTCTCTGGGGTACCCGGAGGGGGAGAGTATGGGGAGGGCCACAGCCGGCCGGCGGGTTTGAACCCATAACACTCTTGCTCTGAGGCTACAGTGCTAACCACTGCACCACCGCACACATTAAGCATAATTTACCGTCGGGCATCCTTAACCCTGTTCTTGCTCCTCTCTGCTCTCCTGGGAAGACAGGTGTCTAATAAACAGGGGAACCTGAACTTATGCAAACTGATGAGCTCATAATGACTTTAGTTGGCTATAGTATCCTAAATGTGACCTAACCACATCAGTATATGTAGCACAATGTATACTGTATTTCTAGATAAACTGGCTTATTGCCTGATTCAGTCAAGCAACATCAGTGACAAATTGTTTGTATTTTTTCTTTCTTTTCCAGATGTTTGCAGCTGTGGCTCTAATGCACTTTTTACTCATTTGTGTCAACTCTCAGGTAAGAATCTCACATTACTGTTTTCTGGTTTACAGAAAGCATCCTTTTTGAAAGGAAGAAATTAAACATGTCATTGTAAATATGCATTAATAATAAACTTTCTTATTTCCATATGTTATATTTTTTAATATTTTGCTATAAAACTACATATCTAAATCAGACAACTGTAATTAATACAAATTGTACATATTATTGGTGCATTGTGCACTCATAGCATGTATCTGTAGCATTTAGCTGTTTGTGAAACTTCTTTTCTCTGGCTTTACTGTATATTTCAGTATCTTTCCTCTACAGAAGTGTTTGGGTGTTGCACTGTATAGGTTTAACATTGTGACATTTTGTGGCACCAACCATCTGGGATCTTAAGTTAACATCACATCCATGCATTGTGTCAGAGGAAGGTATGAGTAGCCCGTCCCATCTGTGCAGAGCAGCAGGGGTGCCGGAGCTGGTCCCAGCTGGAGACGGGTAGAGCCATGTGGCAAGTTGGCATCTACTGTCGCAGGTTCTATGATAAAAAAAAAAAATACTGGAAATAATGTTTAAGCCCCAAAATTATGTCTCATTAATCATCACTCATGAGCAGTGGCTCGTAGCGAGAGCAAGAATCTGAAGCTTTTCATCCAAAGTGTGGTGCAGACATGGCTGAGCTTATGACGGAGTTTGATGAAAGACCACCCAACAGTGTTTATGTTCATCTCAAATACCCACCACCACCACACACTGCAGGCAGCACCATGCAGCGTTAGCACTGTATTCTCACTGCTGCCTGAGAGGGCGCTGGCTTTGAAACTGGCTGCATGTGTTTACACCCTGCTGTACAGACATGCGTTCAGATGAGCTGAAACTCTCCTGCATGTGAATTTGTTTACCCGTCTGTGGCCGTTCCTCTGTGTTTGTTTGTGTGCTGCTGCATATGAATTAGTGAGATCTCATTAGCCGTGACGCCGGTGGTGGAGTTGTATAATTGCTTGTCTGGGAGTTTAGTTGTTCAATCCTCAGGCTCCTCCACATGTCAGTGTGTCCTGGAACAAGATGCTGACCCCAGATGTTTGAGTTGACTGGGTCAGAGTGTGAGAGGGAAAATAAGAAGCACAGAGTGAAGCCCTTTCTTTTCTTTGTCCTTAAATGCATTTTTATATTTTTACTATGAGTTATTATCCTCAAACCTGCTGCAAGGCTGATGAAATTAAGTTTCAATATGTATTTATTCAATATGTTTGACTTTACTTCACTGGCTTTATAACTTTATACTGTACAGTACTGTTGTCCAGTCGTGAGGGGTTGAGAGGAGGGATCCAAAACATCTGAGAAAGCACCATGGTAACAGACACACACATTGACTTTTGACAGCAGGATAATAACAACAATAAGACCTCTAAGTAGAAACACAATGATTATCAGCCTCCAAGTCATGATCACATAACTTTTGAGGAATCTTGTCGCTTTAAAGAGTAGAAAGTCGCCCTCTTTAGGACTCAGATCCTCACATATCTCCAGCAAAAGACAGACAGAGCAGGGAATAAGCTGTCAGACAGGTAAAGCCAGGACAGACACCTTTGAACTGTTGTGAGCCCTCAGGTGACAGAAGGAGAAGAAGTGGCATCATTGCTGAATCCCTGCTGCAGTGTTAGAGACGTGTTACAGGATTAGTGCGTCTGACATGAATGTGTGCCTCAGCAGCAGCAGATCTCAATTTATCACACAGCAACGTCTCCCCTGAACAAATATCTTCCTGCTTTCTTCAAAGGGACTGAGTGGGAGAGAGAGAAAGATCCTGGTATCAGTGAGACAAGGAAAAACTCTGACAGTGAAATGCTGTGTTGTATTGCAAAGGCAGTTTCACTATGCTGCTGGTTAACACTTTATCCAGTAGTCTAACTTGGGTGGGAAGTCACATAACCATCTGTAGAGTGAGTATTAAACTTTTAAACAGGCAAATGAAAGGCACCAGAATTTTAATTATATTTCATGGTCACTATTTCCCTCCTTAACAATTGGTTAGTGGCCAAATCACATTATTAACGCCTGTAGTGAAATTACAATTCAAAAGCTTAAACTGTATGAAAGCAGTAACCACAAGCCTCATGCAAATGTAACATATGTGGTGGACACCATGGGGATCTCACCTCAGAATGAGTGACAGGTGGGAGGAGTTAGATGACATCAGGAGGGGAAGTCTCTGTAAATTGGCCCAGGTGGTGACGTGGTGGGTTGTTGCGTGTGGGAAGTGAAGAGAGGGACTCTACACTGGCGTTTGTCTATCGCCTTTCAATAAGTTGTTTGAGATGAAGAAATTGCCATTTCATACTTCTACTTAAAGTCCTACTTTCATGATATAAAATCTCTGCAGCATGAACTTTTTACATTTTCCATAAATTTCACCCAAAAGCCGAATAGCCCTAACTTCCTGTGAGTAGTGTATATTGAATTTGCATATAGAAATATATGTTGGCTACATATAAAATAGAAGCATATAGTATGTGTATCTGAAGCCTATTAGAAATGGGAAAAGTTGTTACTTATCACTCTGACCACTCTCCTTTTCAGCAAAGCAGCAGATGTTTCCAGAAACTAAGCTTGGATAAAGCCAGTAGATGCTGCCTGCCTGAATACTGGACTTAACATTCAACAAGTTGCCAGAAATCAATCTCCAAAAGAATGTTTTTGCTTTCAAAGCCTTGGCCGTGACTTGAAATTTGGCTAAAAAGGAGAGAATCAGGGTCCAAAGTTTTCATTTTTGTAACTTGCAGCCAACAAACTGAAGTTTCATGTATCACATCTACAGCTCTGCAGTAAACCACCATCACTCTGTGTAACTTGCTTAGGATCATAACGCAGACATATCACTTTGACGACAGTAGCTCTTATAGAGCAGTATGCAACATTAGTGGTGACATCGTAACACTCATTTTCATTTTGGGTAATTGCCCCCTGAAGGGGAACGTATGTTAAGTGGGGGCACGGTGCATTCTGCATTATAAATTGATGATTATAGTATATAATTCCTCCAGTCTCTTATTATAACCGTTTGTAGTGGTGTGTGGGCTGCATATAAGGCTCTTCTGAGACCTGTCTGGGAAGTCAGTAAAGATGTGAATCTGATTATTGAGCCCCCTGTGTTGCAGGAACATACTAATGGACTCCTGCTTCTGGTTTTGCTGTGCAGGCGCAGCATTAGAGCGACCTACACTGCGCACAGTGAACAGTCGGTTTCTGTTGATGGATTAGCAATGATGTGATTATAACCATGTTAATAATTCCTCATTGTTAAAAATAGAAAGCCATATGTACAGACAGGAAACAGAATTAATGGGCATTTGTGATGTTTGAATGGGAAGGTTACGTTATGGGAGTTTGCTGGTATTTGCTTTGGAAACAGCAGGAGTGTGCTTCATGTTTGGATGGTCAATCTCTGCAAGACACTGACTTTATTACCGAGTCTTATTCACACAAGCTCAGGAGGATGGTAATCTCCATGACCTGTTCATAGCTGTTGGCTAGAAATCTCCATGCTGGCTGTTCCACTGAATTAGCATAGCACTGTCAGACTCTTGATGTTCAAAGATGCAGCAGAACCAGAGATTTCACAATTTTTCATTCAGCACATTCTTCTTCCTTGTCAATACCTGGGGCCCACATTTCCCACAGTGCAGCTTGAGTTTGTCCAAACAGTTTGTCCATATATTGCACATTTTAGTGGATCATATTACACAGAAGTAACCGAGAAGCCAGACACTCTTTCAGCCATCCATGAAGTGGCTGAAAGTGTACTGAGTGCACTGAGTGTCTAACACAGCAGAGATAAAGAGCTACAGGCTACAGAGGTCTCACTGCTGACTCGCCACCCACATATTTTGTTTTCATTTTGAAACGTGTAAACTTTAGACCCAAGTTCAGTGTATCACAGAGTTTTATTCCATATACGCAGTAGTAGTTTGGAGCGGCAGTGACAGAGGTAGAGTGGGTCATCCAATAACCAGAGGGTTGGCGGTTCAAATCCCGCTCCATCCCATTTGCTGTCGTAGTGTCCTTGGACAAGACACCTTAACCCACCTTGCCTTGTGTCAATGTGTATGACGGTGGTGGTGGTCAGAGGGGCCGTTTGGCGCACATTTGCAGCCACACTTCTGTCATTCTCCGGCTGGGGCTACAGACGTAGCTTCTGTGGTAGCTTATGTAGTGAATGTATTATGAATGAATAATGGTTTGAAAAGCGCTATATAAATCCAAGCCATCATTATTATCGTTATAGTACTCTACATGATCTGTAATAAGACTTTGATGAGGTAAAATGTTAGAAACTGCTCCACTCATCCTGCCTCACCTTTATAATTTCCAGTTCTGATATTCTGTCATTTTCAAGAATCACAGCTGTTACTCAGATGTGGTCATTAGTTTCATTCACCATTGTCAGCTGAATGGACGTAAAATTTAGGGCATGTTTAGGACTTCATCTGTTTCTTGTGTCCAAGGATTCTTTGAGGTAAAAAACGATGGCAAAAAAAATTCTACCTTTTTTGGTTCTTTTAGACCGAGGTCAGAAAATAGATAATAATAGAACGCATGAGACTGTTAAAATATTTAGGTCTGTGAAAACGGTCTTGACCTACAGTGAAGATCCTCTGTGGTCTCTAGACTCACCGGCCTCCAGTCCTCCAGATCATCTGTCAAGAGTGTGAAACCACATGAAACTGCACAGCTGTTAACTTTATAGTCTTCTTCCTGATGTCCATCCCATGACATCTAGATCACTTTCCCCTCTAACTGGGTTATTTGTGTCAGCTGCAGCACATGTTTTTCTTTTTACAACCACCACCACCTTTAAAGACCATATTTTTTAACATGGGCTTATGGTCGCTTCATCTGCACCACTGACAGCAGTGTGTGTGTGTGTGTGTGTGTCAACAAAACAGTGGCACTGCAGAGTTTTTAGTTTTCCTCCCCAACCACTTTAGACTAGATAACATCACGGAAGATATTTTTAGTGCCCAAACACGGCCTTTATTTTAGTCAACACTTACCCTATTTTTCAAAAGTGTTGAGAGCTTGATGTGAACTAATTTAAAGCTGAAACTGAATTTAAATTGGAGCTCGCAAGTCTAATGTAAGCCCATGATGTTTAATAGCTTACACTGTATTTTTCCATAGTCTCATAAACATGAGACCTGTGTTAATAGTAATTTTTCCACCATGATGCAGATGTATTATGAGCTAACTCAGATTGTATGTGTTTATGTTTAATAGTTTGGTGTTATTCTGTCTACATACAAGAAATACACACACCATAAAAACACAAATGTTAAAGGTTAAATGGTAGAGGAAGAAAAATCTAAAAATCATTTTGTGGTCATGTTTGTCTACAGTTTGTCTTCCAAGTACATTCACTGTTGCCCATAAAGTTTGAATAGTTTCGTTTTCAGGCACATTCCTCTTTTTATTCCTATCCAATTCATGAGAAGAGGTAAAAATATATATATATTTCATTCAAACTCTATGAGCAACAGTGTATTAATATCACATCCTATTTCCTCATCCCTTCTTCCCTCATTGACATTCCACCACTCACATACTAGGAGTATATCTTCTCCCACTGTCACAGGGGATGACGTGTAAAGGCCCAGGATCACTTTCATGAGTGCTGTAGGCAGCATGCCTCACCGTTATAACATGTGAATGGCAGGAAATCTCTGGAGACAGCTGCAGGCAGGTTAGTGTGTCAGCGTGCACAGGCTGGGTGTCTCCCCGGCATGTGAGAGGAGGACTAATGGCTCTGGAGCGTCAGCTGCCTGAGGTCTTCCCTCTCACATGACCACCATAACTCTACTGTAAAGCCACGTCACCTCATCCCTGACTCAAATCATGGAGGGTCATGCATTTTTTTTATCTTTTTGAAGGCATTTCATCCAACCAAAAAAAACAAACAAAGCAAACAAACAGTGGGGACAAAGTGTCTCAGCCTCATGATCTTTCATTAATACATGGAAATTCACAAATCCTATTCAAGACATTCAAGAGTCACCTGACTTTTATGAGTGTGAGCACAGGATGTCTGAAATGCTATATACATTCACTAGAGCCAGCTGTTGGTCAAGAAATAGATCTGATGCATATTCTACATACCCTCTTAAAAATAACATCTTACACATTAGTCACACAAGAAACAAATGAAAGAGACATTTATGAGGTTGTTTAAATATGTATATACAGTTAAGTAGTGATTGAGAATGACTGTTTTCACGGGTACACAGGCCTTGGATGAAATTAACATGGGTGTTTTTATTGGAACTGCCTCTATGTACTTTGTCACTTTTGATGTATTGCGTTTAGAATAATTACTTCTCTTGCTTTTACTTCTCCTGCTACATGGTTCCTCATCTCAAATGCTACAGTATCAGCACTCCAACATTTTGCCAGATCCATGACAGCTCCCATTACTTACTTGGTTCCTGGGTCAAGAAAGGGTAGCAGCATTTCATATTATGGTAATTAAACCAAAAGGATCATCCTCACAAACTTCAGTAAACCTTTAACCTCCCTGAAAATTTTGGATTTTACAGCTGAATGACTCGGGCGGCCCCAAGGCGGCGCGGGTGCTGCGAAAGCTGCCGAGGTCATAAAGTGGCCAAATGAGAGCTGCCAGCCAAGTGTTTGGGTCTCTCTGTGGATTCTGCGAGGAGCATGTCCAGGACGATTTCAGAGGATGAGACTTTAATCATCACTTGGCCTTAGGGGAAGTCTCAGCTTCTGTTATCTGGATAATTACAGGATCTATTTTCTTTTTACCTCAAGACCTCAGAGTGCTCTCTTAGTGGATTAACTGGGAGAGCCCTGTCGAGAAGAGCACAGGAGCAGCTTCACCTGGTCTGTCTGTCTCTTAGTCTGTCTGTCTGTCTGCCTGCTTCCTACTCGTCTACATAAAGCACTGTGGCCTACATGAGTTGAGTCATTTTACCATCCGAGGCGTTTCCACCGGACAGAGATATAAATATGGTCTTTCTTCTGTATCACAGGTAGTCGTGAAAACTTCGGAGACATGAAAGAAATGATGGAATAGGTGAGAGGGAGCTGACGGGGTCAGGACAGACAGTAATGGATATAGAAATGGTGAAGACGAATGCAGCTGTCAACACTGACTGTTCACGTTGCTCAGTATAACAGAGAGGAAACCCATTTACCTGAAAAGCAGTCAGTAACAGAGAATCCCTCACTCTCACAGTCCACTGACAGAGCTGAGTTTTCTGTTTGAAATCCTCTTGACAACATGAAAGTTTGCTCTTGACCTTGGAAATGGTTTGACAAAGAATAACAGCTTTCTGTAAACACATCTCATGGTCTTCATATCTCTTGGTCTTTGTCAAAATCTTCCATCTGCTGGTGACAGCTAAGAGCGTGAAATGTGCTGCAGACGCTCTAGAGTAAACCATCTCAGATGCGTCTGAACTGCAGTGACTAGACATTTGCTGAGATTGAATCTTTGTTGATATTCGATGTAACTCTGTAACAATGTGTTGATAGAAAGTGTAATTTTAACTATGCAGCCACGTATATGAAAGGCACGCTCCGGTTTGACCTCAGCTTATGTGCAGAGGAACGCACTGCACATACACAAAAACGTAAATCCTTCAACTCAGGTTCATTACCATGAAGGGAAAGAAGCTGAAACTTGACAAACTCTTGACCCACTGGGACTCATGGTTGTCTGGCCCAGGTCTAAACTCACACCAGTGACACAGTAACTTAGAGGCCACTGATGGAGTCTGGTATGAACCTAAAATTGAAACCAACAATTTCCTTTTAGCCTGACAGTTTCCCAAATGGAAGCTAGGGTGTGTGCGGGGAGTCTTGGGTTTCAGGTTGAAGGCATGCTGGGATGAATCACTTGGGGACGTTGGTGGGTGGGTGGGTGGTTGGTTGTGTTATCCCTGAGGGGAGGAGATTTAACTCCATGGAGCAGTCAAGTACAATGTCATTCAGGGCAGAGAGCAGTGACAGCCACTAGTCTAGACTGTAGGGAGCAGCCTGGTGCCGACTGATAAAGCAGAGGAGGCCACTGACCTGACGTGAAGGTGCTACATTGAAGCACAACTCGTGACTGAGCAGATAAAAGATGGGAATCTACAATGAGCAAGGGTAAGAGTAGTGATCTGAATGTAAAGCCTCAGTGCAGGTAGAGTATATTCAAGAGCTGTAAAGTGGACTTTGAGACTTGTTTTGCAAATAGAAACAATGAAATTTCTTAAGATTTTCTCCACATGTGTTTGATTTTATTTTGCAGGGCGGCTCTGGAGGAACCAAAGCTCAACCACATGCTAATCAAGAAGAACCCAGGGGGAGCCACACATCGACGCCATCCATTAACCCGCCTCTCCCTACACAGACGTCTCGGCAGACGTCCCCCCAAAGACGTCTCCGCTGACATGATGTTTGTGGGTCAGTTCCAGTGTTCACTTAGATCTGTCAGGGAGAGCTCCTGGTCTCCTACAGTTACATAAGAGCTGTCATGATGAAATTAGAAATATAAGCAGAAACAGGAACAAAGTTAAAAGTAGCCCATGAGGAATTTTAGAGTGACACTCCACTGATTTAGAAATTAGTTATATTAATTCCTCTGTGACTATAGCTTTCTGAAGTCTGAGAAAATGACTCATCTCAGCTTGGACTTTCCATTTTATTACATATCGTCTTATTTGGACCCCTCTCCTGTTACAAGCATACAGATTTTGCAGTCCAACACAGTGTTCAGATGGTTTAAGTCGATGTTGACCTTTTTCACAGCAGGTATTTTTAGTTGTACTAGGAAAAGGGCAGTCATACTAATTACTGATTATATTAATGAGGACTGTGTTTCTCTCAAATCTCCCCTCTCTGTATGAATAGAGCATACTGTCTGTAGAGATTACTGTGTTCACCTTTATCTCTAATGAATCCAGTCTGTTCTAGGCAGCAGCATGTGATATAGAGGATCTCCTGTTAATATCTAATGGATGGATAATTAGCTCATATGTAAGGATGTAACGTGCAGATCAATATTTATGTCACAGTTGATAATGAAATTTATTATAGATGCCAACGCTAACAATTCTCAGCCAATAAATGAATTGTAACCTTTTTCACTGCAGATATTTTTAGTCGTAGAAGGAAAAGAGTTGGTTACTAATTACTAATAATATTAGTGATAACTCCCGAATGTCCCAGGAAGACATGTCAGTGTGTGCAATGTGGTCTCAGTATGGATACCACTCTGTCTAGAGACTCACTTACTCATTACCTTGTAATGGCTTAATGTAAGTTATTATAGGTGCCACCACCAACAATTCTCAGAGTGACTCCATAGAGCCTCTATATGAATGCATCAAATCTCCTCTTCTGGGGGCAACATGTATTAATGGGCCTAGAGGTGCAAGAGTGCAAGCTCACACAGCTTCAATGCAAGGACAGGATAACCTACTGCTACCTCTGGAGACTGTTTATCATGTTGTCTGAGAGAGAGGCGGCTCTGTGTGACTACAAATTAAAAGGCCAAACAGTGGAGGAGCACTCAGTCTTCAAGCAAAGACGCATCGAAACATACAGGCAGATGACAAACAAAGGACAAACCTCAGTAAAGTGAATTGAAATAGATGATGAAATGCAAATGCTCACACACGGGACACTGAAATAACTTGAGAGATTTTGGACCAAGTTGCGAGACATTGTAATCAGTCTCAACCATCACAACACAAAACCAGTGAATACAGTTTAGGAAGAAAAGTGCTGCGTTCCAGAGGCTCGTTCCTCCTCTGCCAAGGAGCACGGGAGCTGCTCAACACCAGACGCTTAATGTTGATTTTTCCTTTAATTTGTCGTCCATCTGTGGATCTGCAGCCTCATAAATTACTCATAATTTTGAGTCCACCTTCATCACTCCTCTTTCTGCCAAGAATCGCCATGGAGACCAGACAAAACAGCCCAGCACTATTGGATCAATGCCTGCATTTGGCTTGTTTACTGCTTTTACTGCATTTAGAGATAGATTTTTTTTTTTTTAAGTGAGAAAAGAAGCATCTTCAGTTTCATAAAATTTTTAATTTTTCAATATTTCTTTTCGAAGAACTCCCCTTTTCCTCAATTCATACGAAAATATTCAGGTATGAAGAAAGTCACATATTTAAGGCAACAAAATAAAGACAGGCCTGACGAGACAGAAGATATGTTGTAACTGAGAGCTGTCTTAAAATATTAAGCGCTCTGTTTTGTTTTGGTAGTCGGGGGATGGACCCAGGACGACCCCTCCTGTCTGGTGGAGCAGTTCTGTCCCGAGTACAACGAGTGGCGAACGGCAGCACGCATGGTCAACAGTCGTGGCAGCGTGGCTGTTGGCACTCTGGATGGCAAGATCTACACAGTGGGTGGAGAAGATAACATGCGGTGTTACAGCAGTGTGGAGAGGTGAGAGACGGTGCGCTTTCAAATTACCTTTTGTTAAAACAGTCACAGTTAATTTAGCCATTATGCTTATCTCCAGGTGTCAACACCATAACAATATAAAAACTTCAAAGTCTCCTGTGGTTTTATCACTCAAGGCTCTTGAAGGAAAAAAAGGGACCAGTTTGTTTATTTTGTCACACGCCACTTTGGATCTAATGTCCCAGTTTATTAGTTCAAACATCAAACTGCTGACTTTAGGAGTGGCACTAATTGAAATTTTTGGCTTATTTTGAAAATTCTGCTATAAGCTGGGTACAGCTCTGACGAATCACTTAGTCTCACTAGTTATCAGAGTGGGGTTTGAAATACAAATCGTACAAGAGCTGCTTTGCTCTGACAGTCCACTCAGGTTCACGTGTGGAGGATGACACCATGTAGTGGAAGGGCTGACCACAGCTAAACTAAGAACCCACTGGTCATACAGAGACGTCTCAGGCTTACTGTTTGTATAACAAGGAAAAAAATGTTGGTGAGATTACAGTAAAAACCTGACAGAGCAGCAGCAGCACAGAAGAATCCAGATAACGGTGGTGCAGTAGTTGGCTTCACAGCCAGGAGGTTCATAGTGTTTCTGTGCTGCATTTGCAGATTTCATGCAGGTTAGATCAATTGGTGAGTCCCTGCAGGTGGAAATGGTCTGTCTCTACATGTCATCCCTGTGATGTAGAGGGTGTACCCTCCCCACGCCCAGTGTCAGATGGGATTAGCTCCCACCCCCCCTGCAACTGCAACCCCTGAAAGCATAAAGCATAAAAATGTATGAAATATTTCCAAATAGACTTGGCTGTATAACCCTGGATATAAAGGAATATCTTGTTTTGGGCATTTAAAAAAAACAAAAAAACAAACAGATTTATTAGAAAAAAGAAAGATTCACTTTCATCTCTTGATGTTGTTTACTCGACTGAACAATAGAGGTCAGCATTAAGGCAGAAATCAGATATAAACCTGTTGTAGAGCAAATTGCAACCCTGAACCATTTTTTATTAATGAGGAGTGGGCCACCCAGAATTATGTTTTTTTCAGGAGTCCCCTCATCTACTCCTGCTCCCTGGGTTTTTATTCCTCACAGGCAGAGAAAGTCAAAAATAAACACACATACACCCTGTTCTCCTGTAGCACATTTTCTCCCACTTCCTCTCCTCCTACTAGATCAGATGTCTCGAGGGGAGCTGGCTCCGATCCCAATTCCCACAGTTACTCCTTAAATGAGTGCCAGCCAGCTGACCCCGTAATGATCATCCCTCAGCTGGCTGAGGACCAGTAGGGGAAAGACCGTTTTCTCCGCTGATCTACTTTTAATGGTTTGAAACAGCCAGCTCTCTCTTTTTTTTGGGGGGGGGTCTAGTTTCTGAGTCTCAGTTCTGTTGCAACATGTCTGACGTCACTCAAGTAGAAAAAAAACTTTTCCAATTAGACCAAATTGTTGTTTTGTGGGATGTGGGTTTTCTTCTAATAGCCTTGAAAGAGGAAACAGTTATTGATGGCCTCCCACTGGAGAGGGAACACACTCACAGATGTTTACACAGACTCTCATAAAATTCAAAATGCTTTCTCCCAGTGTGAATGTTTATTTCATATGAGTTCCTCAAAAGCACATGACGGCACCAGGCTTACAAAACCAAACACTTGAAAAATATATGTTTTCCAGGAAAGATTGCCTCTGTATTCCAGCTCTAGTCAAGGTATTTATTACGACCAGTAGATGATTTTATCCACCACCAACACTTTGACCGCCCTTACTCCTTGACCTCCATCATGCCAGGTACAGCCCAGGCACAGACAGCTGGAGTACAGATGTAGCACCCTTGAGCAGCCCCCGCAGCGGAGTGTGTCTGGTGGCCATGGGTGGATACCTGTATGCTATTGGAGGACACGATGGCATCACTGCTATGAATACTGTGGAGAGGTACTGAAGCATGAGTGCACCTTAGGATCATTATCTCACAGAATTAATTCAGAGTCCTCTTTTATATTCACTGGAAACAAATGAGACAGTGTTTAGTGTCTTGTATTTATCTCCATCAAATGCTACAGTCAGATTGTTTTTATAAAGATTGGAAAGATTTTCATTTCTCTATCATTCCTCACATTACCTGCTACTTTTTCCCTTGTTTGTGCCATAAGTGAAAATATATCTTCTTTCAAATAAAGATAAAATGAACAAGGCATGAATGGGCTTTGTCTTATTTCCAGGATTAAAGTAATAATGATCTTAGTTCCCTGACATTTCACACCACTTTGAAAGCAATCTAAAGTGGCTGATTCAGAGGAAGGAACAAAGAAATGATTCATTTGAGTTATACAAGAATGTGAATGATTGACGTGATTTTTGTTAAATTGGTCCTGCTTAACCTCGATGTCATTGTTCTAGGTATGATCCAAAAATGAACACGTGGAGCAAACAGGCGCCCATGCTGACCAGACGCGCCCGAGCAGCTGCGGCTGTGCTGGGGGGTCACCTGTATGTGATTGGAGGGAATGACGGAGAAATGGCTCTGAACTCAGGTGAGTGATAGATGGGATTATATTTGGCTTTAAAACTCAGGCAGTGTTTCCATCAATCTGTCAATCAATTTTGTAATTATCAAGTAACTATTGAGTCAAGTAAAAAATGCCCACCATGAATTTCTAGAGCCTAAAGTGAGTTCTTCACATCGCTTCTTTTGTCTGAGCAGCAGCTCAAAATCCAAAGTGAGTTAAAGGTCACATTTTCTATAAAGTAAGATGTCTAAATCTTTTCTGATTATAAATCAGGTCTAGATCCAATATGAATACTGTGAGATTATCAAAACACTCGGGCCACAGAGAAATGCACGAAGCTTGTGTTTGGAAACTGAGCCTTAAAAGGAGCAGTCAGAACTTCTGTAACTTTGTGATGTCACAACAGAGCAGTCACAGCTCTCAGGCTTGTCCACCTGGACCTATCACACAAACTTGCAGAATTTGGTTTCTCATAGTGTTTACCTGAAATCTGCTATGATTTTACTTTAGGTGATTACTCAGAAAACAATCAGCCAGTCAGAAGAGGGACTGACCTTTTGTTGCTATAGCTACAGAGAGACGCCTGAGACAGGAAATGTAAAACTACACTGACATTGTTTTTCATTCTTAAAACCACAAAAATCTTCTTATGGACATCAACACTTTCAAACAGTTTCTCTGTATTAATGTGACTTCATACAGCTGTCTAAAATAATACAAAGAAACACAGCTTTAAGAGGAATAGAAAATAGGAATGCTACTCAACAAATAGTTAACCCTTATTTTGTGAATCAAGTTGTTCCCTTCATCATTTGAATAATCCCAGCTCTCTTTGACAGCTCTTTGAGGCGCAGCAGGCCTGAAGTCACACTTTGCGACCAGCTTGACCTTGCATTTTCTGCCTGTATCCCACATTCACACACACATTCAAGGACACACACACACACATACATTCTTGAGCCCCTTGACCTTGCCAAAGATAAACAGGGGTTATGTTGTGCTGCCACTTGTCACTGACTATTTCAGTCTGTGAGAATTGCACATCAATAAACTTCCCACAACCTTTTTTGGCTCCCATCACGTTCTTCTGACAGACCGTTGAAAATTAAAATATTTATTCATCACTTTAAAAAGACTTTTATTCAAAAATAGACATTACATCCATATCATTGGGATCTCGCCTTTAGTCTCTAAAATTGTCACAGATCAATATAACCTGGACATTTTTAAATATAGATATATACATTGGCTTTCTGTAAGGCACTGTTACTCATGCAGTGTGTAGTTGTGTGTTATATTATATGATACACACAGTATGGCCTTATGACTCCTGTCCACTAAATGTTCCCCCAGTCGAGCGGTACAACCCTGTAGACGGTACCTGGTCGATATGCGCTCACATGCTGAGTCCCAGGGAGAACGCCGGCTGCACCGTGTACCTTGGACACATCTACGTGGCCGGGGGCAAAGATGAGCTCAACCTGGAGCTCTGTGCTGCTGAGAGGTTTGACCCCGACAACATGAGGTGGTCGCCAGTCAAACGCATGAGGAACAAGAGGAACAATGTGAGTAATGGATGACTATGACAGGTCAGACTTTTGATTTTCACTCAGATTTACTGTCATGTTTGGGGTGTATGGGGTGAGGAAATGAGGGGTTTAGGGTCTCATTACTTTCTTTGACTCCCAAAGTCTAAATATTTCTTCTTCTTGTTTTGTGCTAAAGGGATAAAGTTGTCATCATTTATCATTAGGGGGCAACAGGAATTTCAGTGCTGAACTTTTATGATTATCCATTCATCATTTAGTTTTCAACTACAACCTCAGGAAAATTAGGCCACCACAGTGTAGTGTATCATCATGAAGCTTCGTCCTCTGTCCACCATAATTACCAACACAGACACTCACAGCAATCCATCCAGTGGCAGTTGATATCTTCCAGCCTGGACCAATCCCAGTCCCGGTCCCGATACCGGTCCCGGTTCCGGTTCGGGTCCCGGTCCCGATACCGGTCTCGGTTCCGATTCCGGTCCCGGTCCCGATACCGGTCCCGGTTCCGATTCGGATTCCGGTTCCGGTTCGGGTCCCGGTCCCGTTCCCGGTTCGGGTTCGGATTCCGGTTCGGGTTCTGGTCCCGGTTCCGGTTTCGGTTCGGGTCCCGGTCCCGATACCGGTTCCGGTCCCGGTTCGGGTCCCGGTCCCAATACTGGTCCCGGTTCCGGTTCGGGTCCCGGTCCCGTTCCCGGTTCGGGTCCTGGTCCCGGTTCGGGTTCGGGTTTGGGTTCGGGTCCC
>OMNW01009595.1:0-24344 GCA_900303245.1 Selene dorsalis
GTCGTATGCAACTGAAATGTAGAAAACAGAAAGGCGTGGGCTTTTTTTTTGTTTGTCTTTTCCAAGAATGCGGTGGAAAAATTCTGGATCAAATTCTCCTCCTTGGACCTTCAGTCACAAACCTCTTGTCTGGTGGAATACCACAGCTGTGATTGGTTGACCTGCAGGTCACAAGTCATCACGCTGGCAAAAGACAATGGAAAGAAAAGAAGAATAAAAACAACAAACGTTTCGTCTCCCAAAAAAAATAGCAAGCTCAGTGTGAAGAAAGCAAGGTGTTTTTTTAACAGCCAACAGAGCCACTGGAAGCATCTCACCACATTGGACACAAATGAAACATTGTTTGAGGCAATTGCATTTTCAATTGAAAATTCAGTCGGCGGTTGGGTTTGTTTCTGCTGTTGCTGTTTATTTCCATTTCCAATTAAGAGGAAATAAAAGTTCTCTACCACTATGGACTCCTTTCAAATGAGGAAAAATCGGGTCCTAGGATTGTTTTTTCCACATTACTGCGGTCGTCACAGATTGTGATTTCATGCAAACCAGTTTGATTGTGTTCGTAGTTTATTGGTATTTTGCTTCTCTCAGAATCCTTTGCAATCACATTGTAATTTTGCCGATCAGTATGTGAACTTTGCCGACACACGTTGATGCATTAATGTTGATTTTATTTTTCTTCTTCCCCCCTTCTCCTTGCAAATTGGACTTCTTTCCCTTTAACGACCTACTCCCAAACTGATACTAAAGCCTTTTCCTGCATGATTTTATAGGATTTTTATTTTGTTTGATACATGTACTTTTTAAAGGCATTGGTCTGATTTTCCTTTTTTGGTTCATCAGTTTGGGAACACTGTTACAAGGTTTGTAGCTCTGTAAATAAAGGTGGAATATATTTTATCCACTGTAAAAATCAGCCACTGAAAACCAGTTTGGATATGGCAGCTGTTTCGTTTTGTACAGGAGGTTCATATTTCTGTAGGGTGGTTTGGATGGACGCTGGTTTGCCTCTGTTGAAACCAGACTCTAAATGTTCCCTGTCCTCTTTAGCTAGTGCACAACCAAAGCCACAAATTTAATAAACAACCATTCAGTCACACAATCATATTTCTTGTATATTCTGTGACATAAGAAGAATTCAATTTTACATTTAAAAAAAGAAAAACGACGCTCAGATAAAATCCCATCCACCCCACAGAAATTAGTTTGAGATCCCTGTATTTGTGTTCACAAATGTTCTTTAATCTTTAATTGAATTGATACTATATCCCTGATCTCTTTTGTTGGACTTTTGTTTGAAAATGGGCAAGAAGACAACAGCGGATGTCTTTATACAATTGGATCTTATGGGTATTTATTTGTGCATTTGTAAGGAAGCTAACACATTTCTAAATATGTTTGAGCCTAGTATTATTAGACACCATTTGTACATTATATAGCAGAGGTGTTCAGTGTCATATCTGATGTCTGGTATGTATGCTTTACCATTATGTGTGCCAATAAACCGTGCTTACAAAGGAGTTTCATGGTTTGGTTGCATGCATCATGTGTGCATATGGCCTGTTTACTACTATCTGTTCACTCTGTATAATTTGATACGTCAGTGGAAAGTTCATTCGTAACCTTGGAAACAGAAGTTGACAAAAAACAATCTCACCACAAGGTCTACTACGGAATGGCTTTCGATCAGATCACGCAACCTTGCTCAACAGATGGAGCCGCCCTGTTGTCATGAAAAATCATCTGCCATTTCTGTCTCATCCACCTGAACCTGAAAAGTCCTTGCTCAAAAAAAAATCTGCCATCTACGTCTCCATGACAACTACATGCCTACATATGATGAGGAAGATCATGCAATATGACTAAGAGCTCCAGGACAGCTAGAAACTGGACTTGTGATGAGGTATTTCCATCCCTTTGAATATGTTATTCTACCAAAAAATGGTTGGTTTAACTGATCTCTGCAGGATAAAGCACAGTTTCAATCCCACCTTCATTTTTTAAAGAAATCTGCCTTACACTAACAACCTGCATGTGTGGACTGAAATTGTTGTTCGCTGCTATATTTTTGTCCTTTTCCAACAAAATTATGGGAAATTATGTCTAAATACTCCCTACATCAGCTATGAGGTCTAATAGAAAAATGAACCAGTGATCCAATCTAAACATCACATAACAATTTGGTGTGAATGAGAATGGAAATAATGAAATAATAGCTGATAATTGAATGATAAGGCAAATACTAGAGGGTTAGCACCCTCAATAGACCAGAATGCAATGCAGTCACAAGACACACTGTGTGCTTTGAATACGAGGGCCACATGCAGAATATTCAAATACTACCTGACTTGCTGGATTCATCTGACATTCACTTCTGATTGAAACAGCTACATTTCATGTTCATGTTCCTTCCTTGGAGGTTAATAAAAGCATTCGAGGGAAATGCAGAAAGTCACTACATGAAGGGTATGTTAAAAAATTGCCTCTCAAACTATATTTAGGATTGTACCAATCATTTTTCTGCTATAAGTGCAGGAGGATCTCAGTGTTGATTTAACCTTTAATGTGTTTCCCATATAAATTTTCCTGACGCTGACACTGTTTACCAGCTGGTTAAGCAGCTAAATGTCAGTGTTGGATAACACCGCCTATAATTTCAGGCTCTTGAATAATAAAGGCCCTCACACCTTCTGTAACATCAAGCCTTGGTATGTTCTCTGTTTTCATCCATTCACATGTAGGAGCCTATTTCAACCAGAAAGGAAGATAAATTACTGGTAAAAACCTGAGACATGAACATATGTATAAGCTGTGTGTCCTCCTCAGCAAAGTTCTCCACTCGAGTCAGTAGAAAGTGCTGTTGTTGGGTAGACTTCAAATCCAGGACAGTTTGGTGGACCTTTGGCGACACCAAGTGGAAGACATGGTACTACAACAACATTCAGAAAGTACATGACCCCTCCTTTCTCTTTTTTTTCTCTCTTCTGTCTAGGACTCCATGATACAATAAAAAAGCACAAAAAATACATAATAAACAATATAATACCAATTTTAAAAAGCTTACGTTTTGTATGATCAATTTACTTTCACCAAAAAAAAGAAAAAAAAGCTCAGCTAATTTTTCAACAGCATTAATGATAAGATGGACATAATTGCAAATTTATGAGCATTATATTATAACAATATATACTGTACATTGATGATACCATGTGTACACTGGAAAGAAGGTCATTGGTGAAGTTTCTTTTCTTTTCTTTACTAAAATAAACAAATTAACACTGGATTATTGTTTAGTGTAGAAAAAATAGATTTACCTTAACTTAATAAGTCTCTTAAGTCTCTATACTTATTTTCATGGGAAAATGTATTTATTTAATATAGGACTTCGGTTTACTTTATATATTTTCAATAATTACGATTGTTTACTTTTAATAAACGGTTGAACGTGTTCTGTCTATCATAATAAATAGAACATATTTATTTAATGTGACCAAATTTTAATAAACCGTTGTATTTTTTTACTTTTTCATCGTTAATAAATCGAGCTGAATCTACCTGGTAACGGTTGTTGTTATGACGTGACTTTTTTTTCCTCTTTTTTTTCTACTTACACTGTGATGACGTCGTACAGGGCGACGCGGCGGCCAAACTAAAGATGGCGGACTTGTCGGGGACCGAGCTGTCAGAAGAGAAAGAAACAGAAATTGAGCTCAAGAAAAGACAGAAACGACCGTGGGAGGATTTACACAAGTCCGGTAAAATCGGTTTAACACCGGGACTGCCCGAGACGCTGGGAGTTTACGACATTAGCGCTGTCAGGAGGGAACAGCAGCAGCGCGAGCTCTCAGCAGGTAACCGTTGGATCCCTGTTCTGACGTTTGTACTGATACAGCTGTTGGGCGACAAACGTCTTTAACGTGCTGCTGCCACCACTACTTTGTCACTGTTTACTTCACCGTTAACACACTAATAACTTTATTTACACCGTGTTTAAAGACAACAGTGCTATTTAAGAAGCGTAAAACAGAAAAGCTTCACAGGCTACTGTCAGGTGTGGAGAGCTGTCAACGGTTGTTTACGGTCATTGCTAGCTTGATTTACGAATAACGATCTGTATGTGGGTCGCTAAACCTGTCTGTTAAAATAGTTAAGTCACTGATACGACAGACCAGTGCTTTTAAACTAACCCTGGATCTTCCCTCTGACTTTCTTCGGTACATACTTAAGCAGGAATCTTTAAAGTTTGCTGCTTACTATTAGTTGAGCAGCTAACTGTTCAGTCTGTCACGTACACGTCTAGAAAAGTCTCCAACTACACACCTGTCACCTGAGTCCTGACTATCTATAATCTATACATATCTATAAGGTATCTATAAATCATACTTGTTACACATTACTTCAAAGTTTTCAACCTGAGTAGGAGCATGAGCCCAACTCTGTTGCTATAGCTACTGCAGACTTGTAGGTGTTTTAACTGCTCGTGATATGATGATTTAAGGACTACACTTGTAAAATAGCTGTTATTTCTGTTTGACTCTCCTGGATGAGTGATAATGAGGTCTCAGGTTTTTAGGAGGTTTCTTTGCATGTGATGAAAGAAGTCATCTTTACATTCATTAATCAAGAGAGCATAGTATTGTGATGTTTTTGTGTGGCAGTATTGTACAAATAAACAGATGCCAAGGCTCAATATTATGTAAATTGCAAGTACAAATTGAAGTTTTGAGTACTTTTTATGATTGTATTGGTCACTCTGTCTCCTTTACAATCACATTTTGCAAGAATAAAAACAATTGAAGTCAGATAGAGATAGAGTAAAACTGAGAACTTAGACAGATTAAACAGTTGTTGACAAAGTTTGCCTTTGGGGTCATACGTGGCAAAAAGGTGATAAATTGCAATGGATCGCAACATGTGATTGCAACACTTAGGATCTTGCAAAATGTTTGAAACCTATATGATATTGTTTCATGGGGCCTCCTGGTGATTCCCAGCCATGGTATCAGCTGTAATAGTTTTATTTTGTTTGCATGGCACAACTATGTATCATCTAGATTGGTGCCCCTGTTGTATTTGACAACGTTTAATTCATCTCTAATAAACATTTCCCATAATATGACATTTTACACATATATCACATTGAAACCCCACAGATGGGGTCGATTTCTGGCTGACCCTTTAGTTTTTTGTTTTTTTTTGCATTTGATTAAGTTCAGTGTGCCTCTGCATTATTCAGCCGTGGTCCAAAGTTTCCATAGGCGTAAAGAGGGAAAAAAAAAGAAAGTTGGAAATATTTATTTGATAATTTATCAGTTAGTCTGAATACATTTTTACAATCTGTTATTTGACATAGATATTTAAAACAGATAACCTGAGCCATGGGATATTATAATGGTTGTTGACGAAATGATTAATTGAGAATCGCTAAAGAAAATAACTGCTCTGTCGCAGCCCTGTGGTAATGAGCTCTCACCTGTTGATCCTTTGGCCTTGTGTGTGCAGTCACAGACCGTGGACTGGTCACAGATTACAGTAGACTGAAATCTCAAACTTTATTATGTTAAAGGACTCTGTGTGGTAACAGCTATTAAAATAAAATCGTATGATAAAGTGTGATAAACAGTTCTGCAGGAGGGAGACACAGAGCTGAAAAATGTAACTTGGTAATGGTATAATCTATGTGACCTTCACACTCCCATGATCCTTATTTGACTCTCCACATTGTGACTTTATCTAATCAAGACGAGGCAAGGGGCACATGTCATGTTAGGCAAACACCACTTAATAAGCATTTGACACTTTAAAGTACAAATATTAAACACACTTGTTAGATAAGACTTAAATTTGCCCAAGAGGGAAAAAGTGCAGTTGAACTGAAAACAGGTTTTGTGTGAGTGTTGACTAACTTTCTAATCCAGACATGCCTGTGTGCGCTAAATGTACTTGAACCTATGGCTTTTTTTTTTTTTTTTGCTTTGCCCCTATTAAACTCGAGCGCATTTCAGCTCTCTGTGTGACTGAGACTTTAACAGCGAAACTGTTGCGAGTTGAGCCAACATTGTACTGCCAGGTCAGGAGATGTTTCATGTACAGTGAACTCATCTTTGTCTCCAGTTTATGAGGCATGACTTATCTGCCAGGTTCTCATGGGTCAAGTCAAGTGGAAACAATGAGGAGACAGTATGGGGGGGCACTTAGGGCAAACTCACGCTGAGGCAGTTCAACAGATTCAGCTACAACAGCTACAAAGAGGATTCATGTTTCCCTTTTATGTATTTGTCCTGATTAGGGAGGAAAATAATGGTTATTGTATTTTTACTGCAGGTTAATCTGCTGATTATTTCTTCAGTTTTTTTAAATGAAATGGTTTGTTTATAAAATGTCCAAAAACAGAGCCTGAGTAGAAATCTTTAAAAAGATAAAATCAGATTTCTGTAATTTTTTTTTTTTTTAAATCTGCAGTTTAGGTCTTCTTTAATAATTTAATTTAAATTTCATTTTTATGTGTCACTAATCTTCTCCTCATTACAAAGGGTCTTTTTTTAACAATGGGAAAACTCACTGTATTTCAAAAGAACTTGATTTAGCATTATCAGCTTTTGCAAGGTGTTACACTAAATCAGTGAAGATACTGTTAAACCCCTCAATTATTATAACTCAGAGAAGTTTCCCCCTCTTTCATTTTTTGCGGTGTGACTCAACCCAAAGGTTGGCGCTGTCATTGTGATGATAGCTGTCGTTGTAATTGTTGCAGACAATGGCCTTGTGCTAACACTCTTGCTCTCGTGCCGTTCCAGATCCGTCGTTGGCGCGTTTCATTTGCGCAGAGCTCACCAGAGGATACTTCCTGGAGCACAATGAGGCAAAGTACACCGAGCGCAGAGAGAGGGTTTACACATGCATGCGTATTCCCAAGGAACTGGAGAAGGTAGTGTATAAAGTCCTGACCTCAGGTGACCCCTCTCTTTTTAGCTGCCTCCACCACACTGAGTCCGCTGGGAGCTTTAGAGCCTCCCTGCGTGATTTGCACCAGCACTGAATCAATGACCTGATTTCTGGTTTATTCATTCATAAGAGATCCTACAGTTAAAACTTTCAGAAAGGAAGAACTGCATGTTCTTCTTTCCATGCAATGAACCATACAGATAAATTGTTAAATTCAGAGTAATAATGCCACATATGCAACACATTTATGTCTAGAAAACAGTCTGTAAGCATAGTTTTGATAAGTGAATCCAAAACTCCATTCAGAAGTTGTTAAGTGTTCCGATTTACTGTCATTACAATGTAATCCTTGATTATTAAAAGCTTTTATATTATGAAAGGTTAGGGTGTAATTGTAAACAGGCATTTGTCCTTAATAAAAACTGGTAACGACCAAGTGACTGTATTTAAAAACAAAAACAAAACAGAAAGCTCAGTCAGCTGTGAAAAAAATCATTATCATTATTTGCTACCTCAACTGCACACACAACAGTTTTTATGCACACACTTGAACTAAAACATACCAAAAAGTATAATGTAAAACAGTATTCATTATATTGACAGCAGTATACATTGTTGTTGTTCCTCTCTTCAGTCAACAGGTGGCACTGTTGGTTCATAAGACGTGGATCAATCTGAACCGTGTGCTCTTTCTAGGAACTGGTCAGATACTCCACAGAAAGAGTCAAATCAAGTGAATTTATACATCACAGTGACAATGCATAACAAATTTATATATATTTATATTCAGAGAACCAACAGTTGCTACCAAGAGCAAGCCTTTGTGACAAGAAAACACTTATGTACATACTGCAGTAGACTTAAATAGTAAACTAAACATGTTTGAAATAGTACACATGGTATGTCTACATGCACACAGCCTGATAGCAGCCTGTTTGGACCTTCTGTCAGAGGAAGCAGGTCTTAACAAGCGCAGCCCAGACTAACACAGCTTCTACTGCTTTGGTTTTTCCTCGGGGGCAGGGGAGGAATGTGTGTAAACATGAAAGACCACAGTGGCTTTACTATGTTAAGCAGACTTGACCACCTTCCTTCATGCGTACCTGACAAGGCTCCAAGAAAGGTCACACAGAATAACCCTCCAATAAGAGGCAAACCCTCCCACTGGCCTCCACCAATACTCGCCTCAGTCCCTTCATATCGCTCCTGTCAGAGGTATGAGTGAGGAGACATTAGATTACTGAAATGTGTTTCCTGTGAAACAGCAAAAAAGACAAGAAAAAAGGCAATGCCTCTTCCTATATGGCAGACTGTGAAGGTACAGTATGTCTGCTATCTAATTAGATTCAGGTCTAGTTCTTACTGGTAGGAAAGAAGCTGCATGACAAAAATAAGAAAAGTAACTTTTTCATCTCTCCACCTTTTCTTCACTATCATATTTTATTCATATGTCTCGTCCTTGTCACTGAGAAATACTGTCAAGATTATGAGTAAATGGCACTACAGGCAAAACTGTCTCTTTACCACTGATGACTGTTGTTTAACTTAGAGGTTTTTGTTCTCTGCATGTTCACACTAACAAAGAAAAAAAAAAAACCTTGTGTGACTTTTCCAGCTGATGATCTTTGGCTTCTTCCTGTGTGTGGACGCCTTCTTGTACGTCTTCACCCTGCTGCCACTCAGGGTGCTGCTGGCCCTGCTCCGACTCCTCACTCTGCCATGCTGTGGCTTCAGGTCAGAGCCTCAACACACACACACACACACAAGATAAGACCATGAAACTATGTCCACAAATCTAGATACAGATTTAAAGAAGCCTATTTGTTGTCCTGTGTATGATTCAAACACATAGCTGCACACAAGCTGCAGGTCTAAATACACATCTGTACAAACCTGCAGATGTGCTTGGTGCAAAATTACAGAAACTGTATTGCTCATTGTCCAAATCCCAATTAGTTTGGGACCAAAAAAGGCTTTACTCCGTTAGAACATTTTAACACAATGCTTACAAAACTTTGAACTGCAATCATACTCCAAACCCAAGTTCTCTGTGTTTGTTAAAACACCGTCAGATGCAGCGGCTGCATCTGTGTTTGGCAAAAAGAGAAAAGTAAAGTTGTGGCCACACCAGAATTTCCAGATTCAAGTGAAGAATCTCACTTTGTTGAACTTAAACAGAGTCCAGGGTGGCTCAACTTTGACCTACAAAAGTGGCAAAGGGATGGGATGATATTAGTCTGTGTTTTGATTTCTTGATACATGTACATATCCAAGAAAGGAAAACCGACTCGTTACATAGACCAGCTGGTTTGTTTTAACTGGAAAATATAGAGATGAATCTGAAAACCAAAACACTGGTTGTTAGTCCCAATACTCTCTCTCAGGTGTTGTGAAATATTAATTAACACTATTTTCACTTCCAATGCACAATGATCAAAACGTCAAGCAAATTTTTTTTTTTCATAATATTGAATTTAAAAAGCAGTGCAGCACAGCTACAAGGCCTCTGTTCTGAAACCCTTCTGATGGCCACTGCCTCTCCTCCTCCCCTCCTCACCCGTCTCTGAATCTGTCTGATTCTCCCCCTCGCCTCCCTTCCCCCCCCTGCAGGGCACGCACATGCCCCTACTGCAGAAGAAGCAGGTACGCTCCCACCAGCCTGTTCTCACTGTCCTGAACCAGCCTCCACATCTATTCCCCGGTCTCACTCCATCTCCATTGTTGTGTCTGTTAATATACAGCTTGGCACTGCACATCACGTCCCCTTCTCCAAGGCAAAGCAGCCATGTTGGTTCATCAAAAGTCCTGTTTTTTTTTTGTTTTTTTTCCCAAACTCATCCAGGGAAGGTTTGCTGAGAGTGCATGCTCATTCTCATCACTGTGTTGCTTGTCAGTGATACGACCGCACATGCTGAAACTGAAGGGCGGCTGCCTGAGAAATTCACATCCACTGCTGGTCACTGAGCAGTTTTTCTGCAGCTCATTTAGAGCTCATTTGCCTTGTTAAAGAACAGCTCTCTGCAGTGGTGTTAAAAGGAAGGCAAAAATGAAATCCCCAGCTGCTCTACAGAAGCATTCACCCGCTTCTCTAACAAGGTTTTATATCTTAAATAAAGCTTTCTCCTCAGTTTTCTGGACCTGACTTTTAATCCTGTGTATCGGGCTGATACAGTATGAAAAGCACATAGCGATGGCTACTTGGAATGCAGCACACGGCCGCCTGCACTCAAACATAATGTTCATGTGTGTTATGGAGATAATGCTTACAGAACAGAGATTGTGAGGAGTGCTTTGTGCAGGCTGCGGCTCCAGCAGCCGGCTGCAGCAGCTTTGCATCCACAGAGCCGTGTGCTCTGAATTAGCAGCTGTGTGAAGGAGGCTTATGTGTGATAGCACCTCCACCACCTGAATATCAAAGCTCATGTTTTTCCAACACACGTCTGATGGAGCGTGTCAAAGAAAGTGAGATATGGTTGATTGGAGCCGCAGCGATGAATATGTTATTTGTTTAGCTGCTGAGCAGAAATCAATCTGTAGCAACTTTCCAGATCAGACTTCTCCAAATTTGTCTTCCAACTCATGTTTGTTGTTTTATATCACTGTGAATGTGGTGTTTGTTTTTGGTGTTTTGAAGTGTGTTCTTCAACCTCAGAGACCATTAAAGCAATTCAATTTATTTATTTATTATGGACTGTAAATTCAGCACTGAACAGAAATTATCACATGGAGCAAACTAAATGGACGAGTAGAAGCTTTTGTTGTCATGTAGGAGCAGCTGCTCATGTGTTTCTCCAGACCTGACCACTGGATGGAGCTATAATAAGGAAAACATACTACAAGACTTTTTAAATATCATAGGATATTATCCATATTTTCCTCGTATGGGATTTTCAGTCTTTTTTTTTAAATCCGTATCCTATCCTTTATTGTAACGAGAGAGGAAACAATCATGGTCCTCGATCAGTTGTTGTGTATATTCAGTGAGCCGATCTGTATTCACAGCCACATTTATGTGGTTATGAAGGCAGTCGTTGTTTTTTTATGGTTTGGACGAAAAGGCGCAGATGTTCCTCTCATCTGGATCTCTTCACAGCTCTCTGCTTAGCTGCACAGTCATTCAGAGGAGTGACACTTGATTAAGCTAATTCACACATTTTTCTAAACTTGGTCCATTTTACTTCACTCAGCTTCCACCACACCCTTCATCCTGTAAAACATGGTATTTTTGTTTTTAAAAGAAAAGCCCAGTTGATCTGATGCCAGGTTAAACAACAGAAGCTGAAATTCACAAAGGTAACGATTAGTTAGTTATTAGATTAGTTAGTTCATTGTTGTCCTGCCATGTCTTTTAAACCACTCGGTTCAGGGCTAGTCTGTGTGGTCTGTGTAGTTTATGGTGATGTAGTTGTGTTCAGCTGTGGCATTTACAGTGTGGTCAAAGTAAACAGCCAAAAGAAAACCTGTTGTTTAATTATAGTGTTTTACCAGCCATAAGAAGTGAAACCTATTTTTACTGCTGTGCTCTGCTGGTTGTAAACATATAGACCAGTCACACAGCTGATGTGGGGTATATGCAAGATGTGTTGGCATTAAGCTCTCTGGCTCTTCCCAGTTATCCCTGTCATAGTAAATAAGTGGTCCTATGGATTTGTCACCCCTCCTCTTAACATGCTCCCAAGCTGCCACTGCCATTAATTATGAAAGCTGCACGTTTGAAACACATTATTACCCCCCATTAAAAGACGCGTTTTGCTGTTCCTGCAGTATGTCACAGCTTTAGCCCGTGTGTTGTTTCCTCCCACTTATTTGATCACTCAATGCTGTATGAAACATTTCTGTCCAAAATGCTGTACCCTCCTTTTTTTACGGACATAAACCCTGAAACAGTGATGACGTTTCGTTGTGCTGTCTGGTTGATAAGAACAACACAGATATAATCTTATAGGAGCAGAAGCGATGAACAAAACAGAAACATATTAAAGGAGATACATCTTATGAATGAGATGACTTGTAGAATGAAGGAGATACTGATATGCTTTAATATTTCATATTATGTTTTTTGTCTTATCACCACTTGTTTCCTTTTTCCTTTACGCTGGTTATCTCATTTTGAACAGAAATGATTTATTTATCCCAATATGTTTTGACGTACTGTTTTATTCGCATGGGATGAATATCAAAGAACAATGAAAGCCTTAATAACAAGCAGCGAGCAGTGACACTGGACTGGTAGTGTATTGAAGTGTCAAGTGACTCAAGTCTTAATGGTGCCAAGTTGAAAAATGTGCCTTTCAGTGAATATATGTACATGATCATGCCATCACTGTCATACTTAAGCTTGGTAAAAGTATGTTCTATAATTTTGTGTGAACACGTGTTAAGCGTTCATTCAGACAGTGTAATGACAGGCTATTTTGTGTGCATGTTACCTATGGATATATAGCACTGTGTATGTCAGCATGCAAGTCCGCATTCAAATGTGCAAACGTCCTTTAAATGTCTCTTCGTCTCCACCAGCACCATTTGACGTTTTTTTTGTGTGTTTTTGCATCATCAGCGGGTCGAGGCTGCTGCAGCCAGCACAGGTGTGTGACGTGCTGAAGGGCCTGATCCTGGTGCTGTGCTTCTCCATGATGCATTACGTGGATTACTCCATGATGTACCACCTGATCAGAGGACAGTCTGTCATTAAACTCTACATCATCTACAACATGTTGGAGGTACCTCACAGCTTTAACACACACGTGACATTCACACAGAACCCCACTGATGCATTTTCAGTGTAATTGTCCTTAACAGCTGTGTGTAATAATACAGTGATAATTTAGTGTCCATTTAGAGGCTAGAAAGCCTCCAGTGATGGGTCTCATCTCAGAACAGAACAAAGGGATGGGGAAAATGAATCAATATTTTTTTTAATCTGGTGTAAGTGTGATGACAAGAATAAGAGCTATCAGGGAATATAATCAGAGTATGTAAGTGAGATAAAAGAGAAAATGAACCAATCTACACAGTATTACTAACCTTCTATGAACCTCTCTGTGCTTCCTCAGGTGGCCGACCGCCTCTTCTCCTCCTTTGGTCAAGACATCCTGGATGCTCTGTACTGGACGGCCACAGAACCCAAAGAACGGAAAAGAGACAGTATAGGAGTCATTCCTCACTTCTTCATGGCCGTCTTTTATGTCTGTATCCTTCTGGCAACATATTTCGATGATTTGAATCTTAAATGATGAGTGAGGTTCATTTTCCAGTTTTCATTTTGTACAAATTTAACTTGAGGCGTCCAACTTGTGGTATTGGCCGGGATGTTTTCTGTTGTATAAGATGTGTTGCCTGTAACAGGTTTTATTTGAGTGTTAAGGTGTTCTGTAGATTAGTTTCTTTTCCTAAGTGGCCGTCTCTCAGTCCTCCATGCCATCCTCATCATGGTCCAAGCCTCCACCCTCAACGTCGCCTTCAATTCCCACAACAAGTCCCTCCTCACCATCATGATGTCCAACAATGTGAGTGCACACGGGTATATGCAACCTAACACATCATGGTACACAACAAGCTACTGTCTGCTACAAACAAAATATATGCATGTGAGGTGCCCACAAACTATATTTAGTTTGAATTATTTGTACACAGTTGAGTCCCAGACAGATTAAACTTGTCAGACTGGTGATGAAATGTTGCTGCTGCGCTACAGTTTCTATTGTCAGTATCGTAAATCCTGCTAAGTGCATTTCTTTCTTTGTGTCTCTGCTCTCAAACAGTTTGTGGAGATTAAAGGAAGCGTGTTCAAGAAGTTTGAGAAGAACAACTTATTCCAAATGTCCAACAGTGGTAAGATAATAAAATCTATTTTACAGTTTTGTTTTGTTTTTCCTTAAATGATGGATGGAGTAGACGTGTGACTGACAGTTCTTAATTCTGGATAAAATGTTCAGCACAGAAACTGAGAACAGGGAACTATTTAAGGCTTAATGCTTCATCTTTATATAGGAACCATGTATGAATCTATCCAGAAGAGAAGAGCACCACCTTTGCTATAGGAATAAATAAATAGTGCGTTTCCTCTTATATCCCCAGAGGCAGAATGTTTTCATTTCAGTCACTCTAATTGTATTTTAATGACAGCAGAAGACAACAAGAGTTAATCAGCTGCCATTTCTCTCTGACTGTTCGCTCACAGCTTCTATCATTGCCTGTTTCTGGAGCTGAGCTCAGTCCTTACTGGAGTGGTATTATCAGTGCACATAATGGCAGGCTGAACATTCACAGCTGTGTCTTTATGTTACTCTAGATGGATCTTTATAGTCTGCTATACTGACAAATAATAAGTGATATTTGCTTTTCAGTTATTTCCTTGCATTTTTAAGCAAAGTGCTGCACATTGAAACTGACAGATCTGAAAATTAAAATGTTGAATGACCTTTTGGAGCCGAGCCACTCGTTTTAAAACACATACAGTTTACAGCATCAGCAAACCAAGCACATTTCATACACATAAGGATAATTCAAAATACTCTTACACAATGCATAAACAAACAAAAAAGAAAGAACAGCAGCGACATGAATGCCTGAAAATGCAAATATAAGCACAGAATATAAACCTCCTAAAAAATGTAAGATTTAAAAACAGGAAAGAAGGATAAGAGGGTTCATGAATTAACAGTCAGCCACACTCACAATAGTTTCTTCATGTGAAAAATTCAAAGTCTTTTATTAACTGATTTAGAAAAAAAATTGAATTAATTTAAATTAACGTTTTTAAGAGATTAATCTAGCCATTTTCAGTTTTCTGACACTTATGTGGGTCCAGATCACATCAGTTTCATTAATTATATCATAAGTAATTATTGTGAATAATACATAATTCTAAGCCATATTTTACCTCTTGGTTTTTCATCACACTTCCATATTGGACAGTCTGAGTGTAAAACAGAAATTAGATTTCATCCAGTGCCATTAAAAAGTTATTTAAAGGTCTTAAAGTTACAAAACCTGCAGAAAGCTTGATTAGGAGGAGAAGTGTGAGTAAATGCAGGTCAGGTTCAGCTGTGTCTGGAATAAAGATGTAGTCTTTATTGATCAAATTTATAACCTTGGTGAGGTTGTTCCAGAGTTGAGAGACTGTAATTGCGAATTTGATTATTTTATCCCTGCAGATATCAAAGAGAGATTCACCAGCTACGTTCTCCTGCTCATCGTCTGTCTCAGGAATATGGAGCAGTTCTCCTGGAACCCAGGTAATCATTTGCCTCGAACTGCAGATTTCAGGCTACCGCAGGTGTGGTCACCTCAGTTTTAAATCCTGACACAAGGGTCAGTGCTTATCATGGGAAAAAAAATCCATGCTCAGCAGCTCCTTTACTGATGTTTCTCCCAACTCACTGCAACACCTTGGAGAGTGAAGGGTGAGAGGGATGAGGGTGTTTCAGGGTGACAGCTTTCTTAAAACAGTCAGCTCCTCCTGACAGCCTCAAGGCCAGAAACACAGGAGATGACAGATACCGCCTGTTGGTGAAAGCATAACACACAACACACATGTACCCCCCAAACATCATATCATAATGATGAATGAAAATGAACAAGCTTTAGGCTAACTATTTGCACTACTAGCCCATTGCAATTATCTTGCTAACATAAGGAAAAACTATTTTTTATTTCTAAGTTGTATCTTATATGTCATTAGATCGAAGGCAGGCAGGACGAGCACAGAGAGAGAGGAGGACCAGGTGTAGCCTACAGTTAAAGCTCAGTTGCAGCAAAAGACTGTTGTCAAGCTAAAAGTTATGTAACTGACAGCCAACAATGCTGCAATAATTATTAAAGAATAATAGGGATTAAGTAAAGTTAAACTGTGGTAAACTCAGGGTTCCCGTGGGTCATTGTAAGTCTTAAAAAGTCTGAAATTCAAACACAGGAATGTCCCCAGACCTCCTATGTAGGTGTCTCAGTCCCCCACCTAGTTATGCACTTGATAACGCTAATACTAATAATTATACTATTGCTAACAGAGGTTCAGCTGCCTGTTGCTAAAGAGGTATATAAATCACAAGCCCTCAGTAATTAACTTATCCTCCATGCTGCATTCATGGTGCCTGCACTTATACAGCAGAAACAAATCACCTGCTCTCGGCTAATTACCGACTGAAAGCATCCTGATACATCCCCACATCCCTAGTAAAAAAAAATTATTAATGATTAAATAAAAGCCAAAGCTGTTTTGCTCATTAAGTATTTAAGAGATTTATACAACTATGGCAGCATTTTGTAAAATATTTCTTATAATGTCAGTGTTTTTTTTATTGCCTATGAACTGATAAGAGAAAGTATTTATTACATTTTGTATAGAGCATTAGCAGAGAGTAGTATTTTGTCTTTCTTTAGACAAGATAGTGGAGACAGAAAAGTCATTTAATATATCATACATGTTAACAACAGTTGCTTATTACACTCTCATTATTGTTCATATGGGCTTCTCTCTGTGGCCACATGATGAATGCAGGTCTAATATTCACCCTCCTCTTACCTCTGGTTTTGTTCTGCACCAACTCCTGAGGGAAATATCTGTTTCTAAACTTTCTCCTCTGTTCACCTGCTTGTTGCTAACTGTGTCTGTCTGCTGCTTAATGGTGAGTAGGAAGTCCACAGTGGGTTTTTAGAGCAAACCGCTGTCTGTGTGTGTGTGTGTCTGTCTGCTGGGGCTGAAAATAACACAACGAGAGCAGAGAGAGTGAACCAGTACTGAACTCACTGTAAAGCTCAGTAAAGTGTAAATCCCGGGAGAACTGCAGATTCAGGTGATAATTATCTGACTGAACCTTCTCACATTGACGCACTTTACACTCTGTCATCTGATACATAAATATCAATCAGAGCTGCACTTGTAAATATGTTGGGTCAGAGGACAGAAGAGCAAGTGACAGTGATGATGAGCTGAGACACAGCTCATTAAACATTTAAGCAGCTCTCAGCTCCTTCTTTTGGTTTTTTTAACCTTCACCTGTTTGGAGCAGGACAGAAACTGAACACCATGTTGCTTTTTGATCTGCGTGTCTCAATTAGCAACATTTTGTATGTTACAGTGTCATTTTTCAGCTTTTTCCACTTCCCCAGGTGACAAAAATGTATTAATTGTGCATGAAATATGTCTGTAGTTTCTTAAACTTGTTCATTAACCAAACCTGAAGACTTGAAGTGCCATCTGACCAAATACTGTCTTGGAAAAATCTCAGTATGCAGGAGAGAATACAACCACACCTGAGGCTCCAATAACTCTTTGTGTATTATTTACCTGTCATATTTACCTGACAGACTGGTTGTATCTGGGCTTCTTGCACCTTCTGGGCAGAACATGAGCAGTACTGAGGGGCGGCTCACTCTCTCAGGAGAAACTCAGTCTTGTTTCATCTCAGTGTCTCTCCCTCTTCAGACCATCTGTGGGTGTTGTTCCCTGATGTCTTCATGGTCGTCACCTCTGAAGTTGCTGTTGACATAATTAAACACGCTTTCATCACAAAGTTCAACGACATCACTGCAGATGTAAGGACCAAAGCTGATGTTCATTATGTCTAAAACAGTCTCATCCATGAGCAGCTTGCCACATAAAGTACATGTGAAGTACTGTGTTGTTGTTTTTTTTTTGTTGTTGTTTTTTTTTGTTTTTCCTAGTCTCTAATTATATTTCTTTCCTTCCCCTGCAGGTGTACAGCGAGTACAGAGCCAGTTTGGCCTTCGACCTTGTCAGCAGTCGACAGAAAAATGTAAGCACGGATCTATTTTTCACACCACCACCATTATGCTTGCATAAACAGCACTGAGCCTACGCAGCTAATCAATGCAGTTTTGTTGAGTGCTGTAATCTGTGCTCATCTGTCATCGTGTAGGCTTGTACCGACTACAGTGACTCAGTGGCCAGGAGGATGGGCTTCATCCCTCTGCCTTTGGCTGTCCTGGTAAGAGAGACTGCAGTCTGTTGCTGTTCAGAAGCTAAATACCAGAGGAGTTAGTCACTGGCACACAAACATTTGCCAGAAGTTCCTCCAAACCTAAAACTTTTAAGTCTTCTAGCTGAAAATAGCTGCTTCATGGTTCTCACTATCACTCCAATTAGGTTTTTTCATCAGACTTTCTAAATCAGAATTTCATGTGCTGTTCTGCTTTGTAATGTTTTATCAGCTTATCCGAGTGGTGATGAGTTCGGTGAAGGTGCAGGGAGCGCTGTCATACACTTGTGTGTTCCTCTTTTATCTTGGGTAAGTCTTTAGTTTGGTATTACTACTGTTAGATTAGGATGTATTTGTAGATTGCCCTGCCCAGCATCCAGAATTGAAGGATCTTTTAAGCCTCATATTACTGTTGTTGTTGTACTGAACATGACATTTTTTCATCTTACATTTGCTCCATGTATTTTAATCAGACTGCATAAAATAAGCTCAAGAGGAGATTTAAAGGCTGAAACTGAATTTGGTCGTCTTAACGTGGCTCATGCACATTTCGTATGGTGCAGTTATTAACTCCCTTCCCTATGATACTGCAGGCTAAAACACCAACATGTGTATATTTCCACATGTTTCTAATCTAAACATTTAATTCATTCAGTAATCAATAAGTGAATATTTAAGTATTAAAAAGTTTTTTTGTCTCTCTCAGCCCAACAGGGACACTGTACAGTCTACAGACATGCTTGCAGAGTCTCTTGAATGCACACCAACACATGCAAGTGCTGTCATAAACACACATCCAGATTCAGAGATGCACACAGTTACATAAGCATTAACACTGTGGCCTCACATCCTCCCTGTGCCGAGCCGCTGATAGCCTCGCTCACTCTCATTTGCTGGATCCCATCGGGCTCGTACCATTAAAGAGTTTCCCTCGGGGTGAAGAATACAATGTTGTCATCTCTAGTGCCATCTCTGGCCTTCCCCACCCCCTGATTTAAAAATAGCTCAAGCTTGACCAGAACGCTGCGCCTTGGCAGAGATTCAGCCGCGCTGACACGCATCTTCGGTCCGAAACACCCTGTCACAGCGAGCGCTGCTCCACAGACCCAAATGTGTCTGTCTTTCTCTCATCACGGTGTCAGAGTTTGGGCCTCGTAGCGAAGCCCGGAAACACAGAAGGATGGTGCACATCAACATCCTAGTGTCGGTGGTGCAATGTGAGCAGAGGCGACTGAAACCAGATGGTAGAGGAGATTCATTAAAGCTGCGGCCCAGCTCGAGACAACACTGTAATAAGTCTGCTGCATCTCAGCGCTGAATGAGAGCTCCGCACCTATGAATAAGTGACAATGATAATCCTTGTTATTTTGTTTAAGTATATATTTTCGTCCAGATGTACCAATATTTTCAGCTTGGCACCGAATAGATCAACAAATTCTCAACATAGTCTTAACTCTAGACTGCTGCAGCATTGTGGTAGTTTTTGAAGAAGGAGAGAGAGAGTTGTTGATTGTTCTACTCAAAAATGCAACCCACTGCCTTTTCCCTCTGTAGGCTGGTAACGCTCAAAGTGTTGAACAGCATTGTGCTCCTGGGAAAGTCCTGTGTTTATGTGAAGAGGGCCAACATGGAGGACAAACTGTTCGAGAAGCCCCCGACCACTTCATCCTCCTCTGCAATGACCCCAAGCAAAGCTGACCAGCCAAGGTGTCCCACTCCTTCAGGTAAACCACAGACACCTCCAGCATTAATTCTTTGTGCAGTGCTTCATCACTTTAATGCCATGAAACAAGGGTTTTATTATCTTTAACAGCTATGCATGTGTTTCCTTAAAGCTCGTGTCTTTACAGAGATACTGTGAGATAACGTTGCGGTGCATCATGTATACATTCATGTAAATTGTTTGCCAACAAAATACAAAATCTGTTCCACAAAAAAGCTCTTATACACAATCATTTAAAGATTAAAGTACCTCAGTGTATTTATACAGCCGCTGCATTTTAACTAGTTTCAAACTCGAGTTCACTTATATATTTTTCATGTTTTAATGACGCTCTGCTTTAGCTGGCTTTGATGCTGGAATAAAGATGAAATGTTTTCTTTAAACTCTCAATAGAATTAAAATCATTCAGGAGCGTTCACAGAACCATGTCGGATTGAATAATATTTAAACCAGCTGTAATCGACAAAATGAAGCGCATTGCTCATATTCTTTGAATCTACAGAGAATTTACCTCCTGAATCTGCAGCTGCCCTCAGCTTTTAACTCTTAAAACCCGACGAGTTACCTCAGGAGTTAGTGATGACCAAAAAAAAGAGCTAAAAACAAATGAACAGTTTGTGTAACGTTTGTCATCCGGACAAAGACATGACACAAAGTAAATGATAATGATCCTCCGTGACTCCTGGATGCGTAAGTAAGTTGTTTCTGTTGCTCTCCAAAAAAAAAGACTCATCAGGTTAATATGGACAGTGTCGCTGTATTTAAAATCTGTTCAAAACTACAGTGAGAGTAAAATATCATTCAGTCTGATTTCTTAGTAATAGGAAGACACGGGTTAACCCAGTTACAGGGGGATTGTTCCCAATCATTTTACATACATATTCAAATATCTCAGCTTGAAAACACTCTGTCCCTCTCACTGATTACACCGTGTTCCTACAATCAAACCAGCACAAGTACAGGAGCATTTAACATTTCAGACCTCTGTATATTTAGATTAATTACCACCTCCATCTTGATTTTAATCAGCAGTCTAATGATATCCACTTTTAATAATAAAACAAACTTGATACGTCTTTCAGCTACAGCTTGACTGGCCCAGAGAGCTCTTTATTTACTTTGAACAGCACACAGGTTTTTGATCACAACATAAAGACTTCAAATATTTTACATATGTAACATTTGAGCTATAGTTTGTTTTGGAGATAAGAAAAGTGTTCACAGCCTAAAACTGCATCATCCAGTTTGTCAGTAAATGAGACGTCGTGGGATTCAGTCTTACTCATAAATAATGTTGCACGCTGATCTTGGCCTCCTACTCACTCACTGGTTTCTCTGGTTTCTTGGCACTGTGACTCTATATTTCATAAATCAGTATTGTCTTGTCGTGAGCTACAAAAATAAACGCACAAAAGGAACAACGCATAGTTGTTATTTACATATAACAGTAAGGTTGCTGGTGATGATTTACATCCTGTTTGAATGCTGCTTTCCAAAGCCAGTGTTTGCTCATCGCTTGCAGAGTTGTTTGTAAAGCATTACGTAGTTCACCCCGGCTCGCTCAGGAGGAGAATTATGTTTATATTAACATTTTTAGGCGTTTAGCTGACACTTTAATTTACATTTTGAGGCATTTAGCTGACACTTGCATCCAGACAGATTTGTCAGCAGGTAGAAGCTCAGTGTCCAGCTTCAGGCAGCTCAAACATCCTGAGTGTGGCGGAGCAGAGATCAGACCTGTGACCTTCTGGATGTCGACAAGTCTCTAAATATCATGTCGAATTTGATTCAGTCAAAGTAGCTGCAGGGGAAAACAAATCTGTGTTCATCAAGTAACTGCTCACCAAAGCTTCACTAATTGAGTCTTTAAAGTAGCTGAGCTTATGTACTGTACGTTATTTGCACAATGCTTGAATTACAGTGAAATAACATGGTCCTGTGGGTAGGATGGCTGTTAAATAGGGAATTGTTGTCTCATTTTTCAATTTGTTATTATTTATTTACAATTATTTAATCAAAAACATGCACCCAAATGAGTCTGTACGAGTAGTTCGGTCTCTCATTTTACTGGTTTGCCCTCTCAGGGACATAAAAACATATTTTTAAAATGCTTTGAACCTAAAGAATAGTTATATATCACATTTTTTGGGCAGTTTTGTTGGCGTTATTATCTTCGGCTCTAAACTAATGTTGTGTGGGTTGAAGCCTTTTGGTAACAAAAACAAACCCTCTTTGCTTCTCTCAGATATTTACATATGAATTTCCTCATTAAGAATGATGCTAATATCTTGACAAACAGGCCTTGTAAAGTCACAGACACACACTCAATCAGACACACAGATTTGAAGGTGGCAGTATTTCCCTGTCATCCACAGCCAAAATCCCTGCAGATCTTTTTCTCCCGTGTGTGTGTGCCACAGATCCGCCCGCCGTGCTGCTGCCAGGAGCTTTAATACGACAAAGATCCTGATGGTGCATCGTGTCATATCAAACATGAAAGCTCCTGCCACTGCCTGTGTTACTAATGAATCTGGTTTCTCAGAAAGCTTAAGGTGTCAGACTGGCTGCAACATATAGAGTATAATCGTAATAATAATAATAATAACGTCTTTGAGGTGGAGGTAAAAAAATTAATGAGCGTTTCTTCCTCTTCTGCCTCCTACGCATTTTTTTAGTTTCTGGGATTTGAACCGGTGACCTCACATCCCATGCTCACTTTTCTAACATTAATGGCCTGTGCCTCGAGCTTCACCTGCTGCTCCAGTGGATCCACTGCACAATTATCTTCATCTGCATGTCTTGGTCTTTTCAGTGATCTGGATTCACATAAAACTAAGATATGCCATCTGTCTATACTGCATGTTTTTGTCCAGAGGGCAGAAATGTGTAATGAGCACTTCCGAATCTGCTATTTCAAGCCATATGGTGTTTAACTTTTATTAAAGCTCACATATCTGCCAGAGAAGAGGAAGAAGTAGAAGAACTCATTTGCGTGTGTATTCACTGTGTGACTCAAATAATAGTCCAGTTTAATATTCTGTATGTAAACGCTGCAGGACTCTATAACAGCATTTTATTTACACAAGTAAATCTAAATTTCCCCTCTGGCATAAATAAAGTAAATATCCATCCATCTAAACAGTAAAGCACAGATCGAGAGAGCAGCTATATATATAAGAGAAAAATGGACAAACAAAGAAAAAACATTGTTAAACAAATCTCATCTCCTGATGATGAATGCACTGCTATACATAGACAGGTCTAAATGTGAAATAATTGATTTCTTTTGAGTACTTTATTTACAGCAGATTAAGCCAAAAAAAAAAAAGAAAAAAGAAAGAAAACAAACAAAAACAGCACTGTCACCATATTAATCTATTAAACTGGAATGGTAAACATGGTAGTGAACAATTACCTCCGGCCTCCAGCAGACCGGTGAAATGTCAGAATTTATTTGGAGTTCAATATTTTCTCTTAGTTCTGCTTCAGCCTCCACCAACTCCCGAGAAAAACACCTGCTCCCTCTTTGTCAGTGAAAACTGCTGCAGGTGGAAAAAGGTTGGATTGTCGATGACAAATATTCACATGAACCAGCATCGTTCAAAAAAAAAGTCACTGTACAACAAATATTACAGATTTTGTTCACAGTGATTTGAAACCTAATCTACGTAGCTTCATCATTAAAAACACATTCATTCTTAGTGTCTCAAATAAACTAATGCTTAATAAATAAGTAATTAAATAAATAAATCATAGAGGAAGTGAGATGTGCCTGTGCCCCAGCAACACATGTACTGTATTATGAATTCCTGGTTGATTCTACACTGAATTATTTAGGCAGAGTTGAACATAATACTGTTATCACACCAAAACCTCACATTTTCTAATATTCTGTCGGCCTCCAGCATCAGTCCTCATGGCCACGATCGCATCTGAAATCCTTTTTAATGCTGTACTCAAACACACATGTATACACACACACTCCCTGCATGCCTGTGTTGGTGTGTTGCTGTGGAGCTCTGTCTGCAGTAAGACTTGGACGTTTGTTGTAGCCAGATAGCCCAGGGCTGGGCGGTGGTCTCTGTGGACTTCGCTTGTTAATATCCAACGCTGCTTCGCTCAATTCTCTCTGATATGATGAATTATTCTGTTTGGTTGATTTTCCTAATGCAACACACTCTGTGTGCTCAAAGTTAAAAAGGCTTTGCAGAGTTTTCTCTTAACATAATGCAGTGGATTGTGAAAGAAGTCAACTGCACTTCTATCTGTGGCTGTTGAGTGTCACTTTCTTTCTCTGGATGAATCTCGCGTTTTTTTTTTCCTCTCAGTGACTCAACCTGCTGAGTCCCTAAGTCAGACACTGTGACCGTACACCCACCTGACGGCTCACTGCAACACTGTCAGTTAACAATGAGCGACATTTTCCGTCTGTGACACATGTAGTGAAGTTGCTCTAAGACTCAACACCCCCTTCCTCTATTCTCTTCTTCCGCTAAACAATCGAAAACAAAACACTTCTGCGTGTGAGATCACTCTGGGAACGTCATCAGTTTGGAGGCAGTAAAATGAAACCCACATAGTATGTGCAGAAAAACAGGTGGAGGGGAACTCATTTACTTTTTATTGGTGTGTTGAAACTGAAGGCTACATCGAATTTAATGCTTAAACCAGTGAACTTACCAATTATTGACTGAAAATTGATTCAGCTTCTTGTCTTTTCATCGAAGAACACAAAGAAA
>OMNW01009596.1:0-19255 GCA_900303245.1 Selene dorsalis
ACATCAGACTTCACAGGAGGCTCATTGACGGTAAGTGTGTTTTAAGAAGCCCGATCATTGCTCCCCTGCAGTGAATGCATTTTCTTAAACACTGCTGTTGACCATAGATGGAAGAGAAAACTAAAAATCCACACTGTAAGACTTCCAAAATACCCTTTCGCGTCCACGTGTTTTTGTTTGCAGAGGTTTTTCCTCTTGTTATTTTATTGACGTTTTCCAAGCAAACCCCCCAACTTCCAGCTGAACCTCTCCTTAACACGTGACCGTTTAATCGCAGGCAGCTTGATGTTTTGTTACAATCGTGGTGGGGTTGTGCTGTTTTTCGTTTACCCGTGTAAAGGTGTGCGTGTTTTGTGTGACCGCGGAGCTCTTCTGCTTGGCCGTGCCACGCCATCTGAGAGGTTCATAGTGATATAAATCCACAGCAACACTGTGGGAATAAGTCTTACAAAAGGCCCTTCGGCTTGTATATAGGAGAAGCTGTATAACCAGATTCACCGCGTTATGAACATGAGAAAACTTGTGTCTGGGTGCAAACACAACTTTGCACAACACGTACTCCTACACATGAGGCTGAATGGAAGTAAGCCTTTTCCTCCTAATTGCCAACTGTCCATGATAATCTCATTTATTATAATCCATGATAATTAATTTTTTAGTGTTGGCTCTATGTGCTTCTTCACTGTCTGCCCCTTATATTCCTCTACATCACCACAGTGCTAACAAACAAGATTATTGGATTGGTTCTCGTTAGAATAACTCACCCTGTATTTGTTTGATTAAAGCTGATTGGCAGGCCTTTGTTCTTAATCCTGCTCCCAGGGTTGAAGTGTTCATTTCTCTTCACTCCAGATCCATGTTCACACCCCCACTCTAGTCATGCATGAATCCCCAGGAGTGCTCTGGGCAAACAGAGGGGAGAACCTTGGCTCTACAAATGCAGGCTTTGATCACTGCAATGCAAAACATTTTATTCCACATCTTAGATTTTCTAAAGCTGTTTGTACCTGCATTACATTTTTAATGTCACGTCTCCGGGTTTAATTGGTATTGACTGTGAAGCTGACAGCAGTGCATGAACATGCTCTTTGGCCATTCAGACCTTCTACAACTCCCGCTTTCATTCATGAGTCTGGTTGTGGAGCCTCAGCATGTAAACCAATGGGTGTAAGAAAATCTTAAAGAATGTCCAAGGTAATATATAGACAGAAAAATGTTCCCAGGAGTTTCATGCCCCATTTGTAAACTGGATGACCCAGAAAAACCAATCCAAAGCCACTGACCAAATATCAAGTGCAACTCAACACCAGTCTCGCCCTGCACCCCTCTACTGCCAAGCTTCATGTTCTGAGGTGCAGAGCCTGAAATAGACCCTCCTCCCTCACCCCACAGTCAGTTGGCTACGTTATTAAGACGCATCTTGATCATTTCAGTAACACTCCTATGTAGCTTCTAGCTGGGATGGAGTCCATCAGGAATGCTATCATTATGGCACATTTCACCACTTTAATACATAAAGTGTCCTCTGTGGATCTGAAGGGCCTCTGATAAGGTTTTACCTACCCACCCCCTCTCCCAGTCACAAAAAGTTGGGGTATCTCAGCCTCTGCAGCTGTTCTCTTTGATGAAGTATTCCTTGAACAACATTATCTCCCACTGCAGCTTAATTCGCACAAACCAGTTGGCAGATAAAATACACCAAACTTTATGTTGGCTGAGTGTTTGGTAGTTCCTGGGAGGTACTAGATCTGAGCTGCTGAAACACACTTCTGTTCACGAAAGCGGTTTAATTATGTTACTGAGTTACTTTGGACTGAAGGGGGGAACTATCTGTCTCAACTTTATTATTTCTCTTTTTTTATTTAAGTCTGTGCCTATTTGTTTTGTCATCAGCAGGTACAATGGATCTTGTGGTGTTGGTGGCATTCAGCTCCTGGTTGGCTCCTGCACTCGGTGAGTTTCCTTTACGTTGAAACCCTTCGGTTGCTCCCCCTTTTCTGTAGCTTTACTTTAAGCCCCTCCACGCTAAAACAGTTGATGTTGTCTGTACAACAGGCTCAGCGTTTGGCAGGGAAATGGTGGGTAAGTTTCCTGCATTAGAGTGGTCACTGGCAATGCATGGCCTTTTTGAAATATTATTATTATTTTTATTTTATTTTTTTTTTAGTTTCCGCTACTGACTTATTTAGTACAGCTGCTTGCCATGTGCTCTTTTTGATCAAGTGTGTATGAAGACTTACTGTTAGCAGTACAATAGTGGTGTTTCCAGTATAATTTACATTTAATATTTTCCATCTTATGTCAGTGTTTTACTGTGAGAAAAAGGCTGTGTCAGAACAGTGTAAATGTTTCCTTACACTCCAGTTAGAATAATCATTTATTCAGACTGCTGCCAGGTTTTCCACTGTTAATGCAGGTCCTGGTCTTTGGTTCGTTCCTCTGCGTGCTGCATGCCATTAGTTGAGCCTGATGTTAAGCAGATTTTCCTTCAATAAGGGATTTTATTTATCTTCTCTCTTCGACTTCATTTCCTGGGACTTGTCAGCCAACACTGTAACATGTGTTTTTCATAGAGTCACTATTTTCTTAATATTCACTCCTCTGCAGTGAGGTCAGGTCAAAGTTCACTCCATCACCTCACTATTCAGTAAATGGATTTTCAAGGCTGTTTATGAAAAATCACAGAGTTTCAACCGTGTCAGACTCAGTTGCAGTTCAAGTCAGGCTTCCCTAAAACACAAACATCAAGGACACAGTTCTTTTACTAGGTATCAGAAAAACCTTTCAACTTTTAGCACCTGAACCTATGGTGATGAGCCTCAGGGATGTAACCTTCAAGTCTGATTTTGCAGAAGATTATTTCACTGTATTCAGCATCAGTTGTCAAGGTTTATACATGTGCATCTACTGAGGTGTGCTGACGTTTAAAAAAGCTGTAAGAAATGTAAAAGTAACAGATGAATTGTGGGAAATGTTGCCATAGCACAACAGGAAAAGTATTAATATCACATCCAATGTGCTCCTCCAAGGTTACCCAGTTCTTACTCCAAACACTGGCACTCACATAAACAATGTCTGCTTTGTGTCTTTATTAGTCCACCACGTGAACTTGTTCCTAATACTCCTGGTTGTTTTCATGATGTCGCTGAACATGAAGGAGGAATTGTGATCTAAGATTATGACCAAAGTCAGTCGACTTTCTATCAAGACTTCAAAGAAGGGGATACACAACATGAATGCAGCCAACATGTTTTCCCAGATGGGAGCATGGAGATGTGACAAGAGCAGAGGGGTCTGTTCTTTCCCACATCACGTCACTGACAGGATACAGATGATCACAGATCAGGGGCTGAAACATAAACACAGTAGGCAACCAAAGGTGTGGAGACTAGAGTCACTGCACGGCACCTCTGTCGTAGTGCCCCTACTCTGAAGTTCAGATAGTTTGATATTTACTAATGGAAAGTGGAATATATATGTTTATTGTAAAAGTTGGTGTGTGTGACATTGTGACACATATTTTGAGACTATTTTAAATGAATTCCTTATCCATAAATTATTACTCTTTGTAGGATTATTAAAACTCAGTATGGGCACTTTTTCCCCGGATACAAGTTAGGCTTTGAAAGTAGTGTACACAATCTCTAGTGAGTGAATTTGCTCCACTACCATCAGTGTAGCCATTTACTGACATGCAAATGTCTATTACAGACTAATGGTTTTTCTTCTTTTTTTCCACAGCTTCAGCAGGGGGGGAGGACAAAGGTGAGTGTTATTTGAATAGAAGCTCAGAAAAGTCAAATTAAGATAAGCTGCATACTCATTTTTCTCTGGCACATAAATTGGTACTGGCACCAAACCGCCTAATGAATAGATGAATGACTGATGGCGTAAAACCGCTGAATGGCTGTCATATGATGAGTGTTCTCTGAAGTGTGTCAGTGGGTAAATCTGCTTCTCATTTGTTTCCCTTCTCTGTTCTCTCCTACTAGACTATGACAGTGCTTTTCAGTACGGTAAGTGTCGAGCAGATGAACGTGGTCTTTTACAGTCTTACCCTCCGCACAGGAAATATCCGGGAGGTTGAGATGAGTGTGCATTTTCCACTTGTTTTTCTAGAGAAGTGATGGAAAACTTTCACCCTGGGGCCAAGCTTCTGGAGCCGTCCCACTGCAAATGCTTCTAATCCTGTCCACTGTGCTGTAGGTCTGATGGTTTTCACTTCATCAAGGCCTCAAACTGCACAGAGGGACTTAAGATCTGCATTCATTTATCAATATAATTGTGTAGTTCTTGTCTTTTAGTATCTTTGGGCAGTAGATCATTTCTGGTGTTCTCCGTGCTGCCACCGTACCATTCCAAGAAATACCCACATCCTGCTAAAAGACAGCTGAAGTAGCTGTTCCCAGTTTGGGAGTCACGACCCTTCAAAAGGTCCCAAGATATATCTGAGGGGTCACATGATATTGTCATGAATAAGACAGGAAAAGATATTTCTGTTACACAAAATTATCTTTATCTTTTTTCTCATGAAGTTGTTGATCCAGTCATATCTTTATAAAGCCTTGGAATAATTTAAGGATTTTTCCTCTGTTCAAAATCCCCCCATTTTGATCAAATATTAAATAATTAAAAATGATTCATCGTCAGTGCTTATTTGCTTCATAACCATTGAACTGCCTGTTCTTATTTGATATCTTGGGGGTGAACTAGGCTAGACGATGTTTGATGCATTCAAACAGAGTTGTAATAGTGTTTGTTTTGGTACTAAAAAACACACTAGATGAGGTTAGTGCTTTTGCTAAAAAGAGATCAGATTACCTCTTCATCATAACTCGCCAGATATAAGACAAACAAACCCTGCTCAAATTTCTCTTGCACCATTTCATCTTACTTACTGGTCCCATGAGAGCCAACTCCAGAGTTAAAGTTGACCGTAGTGTTTACACTTCTGGTGACTGCAGCTCCCAGGAATTTGTGGCGTCCCAACATGACTATTTGGGGGTCTGCAGAGTATGTCTGCAATTCGGCTCTTGAATAAAAATGTGGTTAAATACCTCACGAAAGGCCTCAGAAGGTGTTTGAGTTCACTGTGTTTCTAACTCTAAACCTTTATAAGCTGCCATGCAATTCTGCAAGTAACTTTTTTTTTTCTTTTTTTTTCAGATTATGAATCTCTGAGAATCGGTGGCCTGGTTTTCGCAGTGGTCTTGTTCCTCATGGGTATCATCCTCATCGTCAGTAAGTGTTTCACCGTCTCCACAGCAGCATGTGTAACATTGTGTAGTCGTCACCACACTGTGATCCCTGTATGAGTGAGTTGACCTCACAGTCAAAATTAATCCGGTTCTGCAAAACAAGCAGGCTTCTGTTTTCTCTCAGAGGTCTGGTTGGAAGGCAGATGCTTCTTCCACAATCTCAGCGCTAAACAGTCTCATGCTCAGTGTGTCACAGCAGCCCTTTATACCGTATCCCTTTACTCACTGAGTAACCTTCCAAGGTTCTTCCTCCTACCTGCCAGCACATGGTGTTGCTGCCAGTGGTAGCCCTGAAACCAAACCCAACCCATAAATAATTCATTTTGTCTCTGCCACACTCTGTCTCTGCTCCTGGTAGTCAAGATCACAGCGGATTCCCCAACTGCATCTGTACAGAACAGGTTGCTATGAAACTACCTGAGCTGTAACTCAGGTTTGTAAAGGCACAATTTTGTGATTGAAATTCAAGCCCAAGAGTTAGCACATTGGCAAGAATCACAAATGTGGAAATTGCTTCAGAATTTGATGAGCTATGTATTAAACCGAAGGTAACAGCAATTCATATAAATGTATTGATTTTTGTTTGTTGTTTTTAACAAAAAAATACTCTGACCTCCCATCTGTCTATATACTTTAACATCATGTGGTTGTAAAATTAATGAACACTTGTGTTCGTGTGACATCAAATGCCACTGAGGTGGTGACAAGTCTTAGAGGACGACCCTATCAGTTTATTTTAAAAATATTGGAAAAATTTGATCAATCACTGACTGGAGAGGCACCCTTTGGCGCCCCCCGCTGTCAAAGCGAGTGAATAAAGCACAAGTGTTACCTTCCCAGATGCTCACAGCTTTATTCTTAGTCTTTTGAGTATGTAGGTCACTAGCGTGGTCTGATCCAGCTATTTTGCTCACCACAACACCAACTTTTCTAGCAATTCTCCATGTTGACCAACACGTAAAGAAATGTCTGTAACATGATACTATGCAAGATGAACCTATAGGGAGCATTCTTGAGAATCCTGTGATTCTGTAACTATGAAGTTGGTTGGTGCACTTAATTATCTCTTTGATTTTATCAACATTAACTCAAGTCCCTGTGTTTACTCTTCCTGTAATGGACCTATGCTGAAGTTTTGTGAATATTAATATATAAAATACTATATATACTATATTAAACAGTGTAACTACAGTTTCATCTACACTTCTCTTCATGCTCAGGTGCTGTGAAATATTGAAATGCTTTTGTGGTGTTGTGCATGTAAACACTAAGACATTTTATTCAACACAATGGCTCTTGTGTTCCTGGGTGCTTGTTTTTGCTGTTATATATATGAATATAGTCTTGAGCTGGGGCCAGTAAGCTGAAAGCTCAAAATGCCTCTGGAGGCTTGCAGCCCAGACGAGCTTACTGGCACAAGCTCAAGACTGTATTTATGTACCTATCTAAGCTTGGAGCAACCTCTTGTTTTGGTGCAAAAGATTGTGTTGGAGGTTCAGCACTGACACGCATTCTTTTTCTGATTTCTTCCGTACAACAACAAAGTGGCAGTTGTTTAATTCTTTTTCATGTGTTTTCCTCTGTAAAAAAAACAGGCAGGAAGTGTACCTGTTCAAGTAAAGACAAGCCACGGTATGTTGGACACAAAACAAAGCAAATTTGTGAAGAATTTGTTTTGTTCCAGATTTTTTTTTGTTGCACAAGCCATTTTCATTCAACAATGGAAATTTTTCATTAACACATTTTTAACGTTTCTTTAGGCCCAGGGTTCCTGATGCGGAATCAGGCGTCCCCAAGGGTAAATATTTCTCATCTTCCTCCTATAGTTACAAATGTTAAATGCAGTTTTTTTCTTCACAAAGTAATAATCTGAAACTCTCCACAGCTTAGAAGACAGAGGGACAAGGAGCAGTGGAGATATGGTAAGTGGATTACATCTGTGAATCTATTTTCTACAGAAAGGAAGTGGCAGGAGATTGTTCTACTGATTAATCTTTTTTTCTCCTTTTCTCTGCAGTGTTACCGACTGGTGCCTTTAGGTGGCAGCAAATCCCTTGATCACAGTTGAGGACAATCTTTCTATGAACACACCATGACACAATGTTCCTATGCACCTTTTTGTTTTATTTTTCTTTTTAATGTTTGTATCATCAGTAACAGTTACTTGATAATGTATACCAGCTTTATTAAATTGAAGCAATAGTGTGATAATCATTTGTATTTTTGTGACCGATGCAAAAATGATAAAACAAACGGTTCGAAAAAGCTTCAGTGTTCTCTTTTTTTCTGGATAATTATCCGCCTATATCTGCAATTGGAAATGGACCAATAAAGATAGCCCTGTACAGTGCTGCACTCCTGCTTCTGCTGACACTGCAGACAGGTTGGTTACACATGCAGTAGTAACTACCAGCAGGGAGAGTGTGAATGATTTATGCACTGCACCGTTCAGCTCTTGGAGAAGACTTTCCCTGAAAAAAAATAATAATCATAATTTTTTTTTTAAAAAGAGAAGAAAGAAAAAAATCAGTGTTTTTAATTTGATTTAATCTGTGTTGAGCCGTTTATTGGCAGATTTTCCACTGTAGTAAGCCTGGCAGCCCCTGTGCCGGTAGAAGCTGCATATGTAGGCTGTATTTTCTCCCTGGAGTTGCAGGAGCAGCCTGACTGCACTGCACAAAAGACAACATATGAGATGGAGAATGGTGCATTTTGATCATTACACACACATTTCTCTGGACAAAAACCCATAATAAAAAGAAAATCTGAAACAGTAGTTGAGCCAAGAACACAATGTACAGAGATCATATAATATCTTGTAAATGTAACAACTCCCCTGCTCTGCAGTCCTCCACCCCAATACTCACACAGCCCACACAAAGCCTCTGGTACTCTTTTTATTATTGATCATAGATAAATGATCTTGTCTACTTTACTGTGGTAAGATACCATCATCTGTTGCCCTACTATTAATTTCACATATGGGCTAATAGGGGTGAACCTCCTTGATACTTTACAACCTGGCAGATTTGTTGCTGTGGGGAGTACCCCCTGGGTTGCACCACTCACCAGTGCCATATTTCTCTGTGGCCACCAGGGGGCTCCTATTGAGTTTACATTGAGGATTCACCAAGCAACCCTGCCTGCTGTCCTGTCCACATTTCTGCTTTCATATCCACTCTCCAACTGCAGCCCCGCAACCTGCTAAATTTCTTGGAGAAGGAGATCTTCTGCATCTCTGCTAAACAGCCATGGCCACCACAGGTTTGACTATTATTTCTCTTTTATAGGCTTTTAACTGTTGTAACATAGAGTACATTTAAGTCAAAAGCTCCACAGATTGTCTGAGCCTTCTTGCCTGGTTAACAAACATGTGATAATTGAATTTACGGTAGGTTACTTAAATGAATTGTTTTGTTTTCATACCTGTCAAAAGTTTATTTTAATTGCTGTATTGTTTCTGTCATGTCAAAGCCAATTTCCTGCTGATGCATGCATCTGTGTTAGAACAAAGGGAGTTTAGGAAATAAGCAAATGAACAATATTAAAGATATTTAAGTCTTGTTTGTGTAGAATGGAGCTCTTGTGGCAAAACTGAGGGAAAACTGAGCTGAATACAAACTGCCAACTCAGCTACTTGAGAGTGAGGGTTCAGCAACATGCAAGCCGCATTATTGACGCCCAGATATCCTAACAGTTTGGCAGAGGCTGTAGTTGGAAACACACTTATATGTGCTAAATATATTGATATTTTCAGAGAGAAGAAATCATTATTAACAGTGCCATGTTGGATTAAAGATGACTTTAACACAGCTGTGATTTCAGGTGGCTCCTTAAACTGCAAAATCACCCAATAAAACACTCTTTATTCTGTCCATGCTCCCTTCTTTGTTGCTGTGATGACAGCCCTGCATCCTGCTGCTGCATCCTACTGCTGCTGCTGCTGCTTCTGGCTTGTAACCCACTTTTCTTGGTGCATCTTTTTCTGCTGAGCAAAGATGCTGCATTGAGCACCTCTCTGTGGGAGGAGAAATACTCCTGAGGAGTTATGGAGCCAAGCCTGCAGATCTAGAGAGAGCTGCAAAGCTTGTTGTCAACTGTGCAGGAATATAAAAACTCCCTTCAAGCTTATCACTATCTGAACACCTATATTTCTATTTCCTCTGTAAATGATCAGACTCTTGTTTTCTTTCTTCTTTTAGAATCAATGTTTACAGACCGAAGTGATTTCGACTATGGTAAGATTTACACCATGTACTACATCTACTAATCAATTTTTAACATATCACATATTGATCTATTGATTACAGCATGTTTTAAGGTGATTACAAACCCCTGCGGACCTGTGTGGTTAAGTCCCATGTGGTTTTGTCCTGTGTAGATTATGAGACATTGCGGACTACAGGGGTTATCCTCGCTGTTATTATGTTTGTCTCTGGCATTTTAATAGCCCTGAGTGAGTATAGACTTACTTTTAAATATCCCTTCAATACAGAGGCTTATCAAGTATGCATAAGCAATTTTACCTTTCTAACTTCTATCATTCCTCAAACAGGTAAAAAATTCACAAAATGTGTAAAATCCTCATCCAAGTAAGACTTGTTCAAGGCTCAGTGGATGACCCGCCTGTGCATGCTGTATGACTTTGACTTGAAGGACAAACACAACCAGTGTGGAAAAATATCTTTTCAATATATTCTTCTTTAACTAAAACTGAGTTTCCTACAGCTTTTCCTTTCCCTGTCCTGGATGCCCCTTCTCTTAATACCCTCTCCCTGTTGTTGCATACACAAACCCAAAACACACTTCCAACACATAAAAGAGTTAACACTGAGCCATGCGTGACTAATCACATGTGGGTATAGTGGGTTGATATTTTCTTTAACTCTGCTGCTTGCTCTTGAAATGTATGCGTCACACTCCTCATGTGTTGGTAGTGAGTGGGCAGTGTATTTTCTCAGCTAATCGCATGCTGCTTGTATGGCCAGACAAGAAGAAAGACAAGAGCTGCTGTTTGAACGGGATGAAAAAAAATACTGCATATTGGTTTACAGTTGTTTCTCTATTCACTCAGAACTCTGTGGCCTCAACTCTCTTTTGAAACTTGAAATCCTGATGATGGATAATCTTGACTAAATGCAATCCCATGTTGAAGTTGCGGCCACAGTTTTCAAACTGCACAACCAATAATTGATTATCAATCATCCTGATGAATGAAAAAATACCAATATTTACTAATTTCCTGCTTTTCTATTTCCGTTTGCAGTTCCAACTCATCTGGTACCCAAATACCAAAGACAGAGGGTAAGTTCAGGTCACTCGCTCTTAAAATGCAGTGATGTCAATCTTCTTTCTCTCTGATTTATTTCTGTTTCTGTTTTACAGTTCCTCCTCAAACTGTATAGAAAACATAGCATATACTTGAAAGAGAAAGAGGAAGTCATCACGGAAGCCACAGCAACAAATGCACACACAGACACACACCGATTGTTTATGGCTATTCCTCTTATGGATAATATACCTGTGTTGGCTGAATGATCAATAAACAGGGTTTTCCATCACACTGAGTCTGAATTCTTTAGTGTGAAAATCATGTGAGACAAAATAACTAAATACGGACATGCATAAAAAATACTCCAACCATGAGACTTGATTAGATGTTCATTTAATAAGACAAACAGTCTCTCTTCTTTACATTATACTGCTGTGAAACAATAAAATGAAGAACATGATTACAAATAGACTTGACCCTTTTGTATCAATCAGTGCATGCATTAATGGATTGTAACACTTGTTTTTACTTTAGTTTTGTTTTCTGTTGGTACCTCCTTTTTGCCTTTCAAAATAAAAGCAATAAAGATTGGCATGACAACCTTACAGAGAAATCCATAGATAGAATCGAACATAATGTAATATAAAATAAAAAATGATAAAACGATGCAGCGTCCATGATGTCTTGATGAAAACAAAGAAGACAGTGTTTGGTGATGTTTCGCACTTTGAAAATGATATACTGGATAAATTATGATGTACTGAAGTGTTGGTTTGGGGTTATGTTTTTAACAGTTTGTTCTGTTTGTAAGAAAGGCAAAGGTATCAAAAATGAAATGATGAAAACCTAAATGTTGGGGCCACGAATAAAGGTCTTATACTCAACATAATATTATCAGCCTCTTTAATGATATGAATTAGGAATTATGTATAATGATGAAATATCATTTACTAAATACGATGATTTTTTTTCTGCTTTACAGGAATTCACAACATGTCAGAACAGACATGACACATAGGTGACAGACAGCTCAAATCATGTTCATCACTCTAACCACAGAGGCAAATAAAAAACCTCATTTCACCTATGACTAAGGTTGCCTGTGGTGGCAGAAAAGGTCAGTGGTAACGGAGCTTGAGGAATAAAATCCTTCTGTGGTGTGAGGGTAGATAACTGTTGTACCCATAGCAGGATGGTGTATTTTCCATCCTGCTAATTTCTGTAGCCAGGTGTAAGTGGGACTGTTCAGAAAACATCAAAACAATCAGATGGAACTTTAAATACAGTGTTATTGTACTTTTGTTCTTCATGACTCATGATTAAAATGTACAGTCAGTCGGCGCACTTACTCATGTAATGTCTTTGTGATAAGAACATTCTTTGTTCATTCAGTTTCAAATACATAACAGTTTTACACAGTAAAGTTTCTTTTTCCATAAAGAAAATAAGATACCAAAGGTCACACACATAAGTATGATGCATACAGACAGACAGTTAAATTAATCAAATATCCTCGTTTTTTTTTGACACACGCATTCTTAACATAAGCACACATGCTGACTGAAATCAAAACCATCACTCAGTGTATCAATATGATAACTTATCATGATGGGGGGTTTTGACAGAAGAGGCAGGGGGCTTTCAGGGACATTGTCCTGAGGTACATACTGACGATTTCATAGAAATCAACATAAAACTGGGAGTGTGACCTCGTCAGAAAATGAATATTACTTCACCTTCCACAGCACCGGTTGTACATTCTACTTTTTGAAGATAACTAATGCACTTCATTTCTGGTCATTTCAAAGTTTCAGAGTTCAAAGTTTTCATTTCAAAATGTTCAGTTCAACACCCGTGTTGACCAAAATAAATACATAAATTAAAATGTCACCGCTAGTTTGTCAGCAACAGCAGGAGCACTTGGTGAAAAGGCTTGAGAGTGGAGACAACATTTTGGAATGAATACCTGAGCTGGAGCGTAGAAAAATAAATAAAGCATTACATTTCTCCAGAAACTAAATCACAGCTAATTTAAGATTTATGCATTAAAACATCAAGTGTATAATCCAATGTGAATTACAGCTAGAAATTAATTTGCCAAACTAGTTTGTTAATGATACACAGGCCAGTGACTCCCAGAATCTGATAAGAATGTCCCCTTCTGAACAGAGGAAACAGACTCATTCCCTCCAAATGGGGATTACAAGTGATTTAAATCATTCCTGGTCCTGCAAGGACATGTTACGTCGACGAGAGGAAGCGTTTCGTTTCTTCAGCATCATCTTGAGCTAGAAATGGAAAGATGAATTAGGATGATAATGGATTAGTCTTGATTTAAAAAAAAAAAAAAACACAGTGCGGATGTGGCTGGCTGTTAAAATGACGGGCAGCTCACCTGCTCTCCCTGGGGTCCGCTCTGCAGCAGGTGAGCTGGCTGGTCGTTCTCCAGGTTGCGGATACTGGGATCAGCTCCTCTGCTCAGCAGCAGCCGCAGGATCTCCTCCTGGTGGGGGTTGCCATGGAGACCGGCTGCCATGTGTAAAGCTGTGTGGCCGTGAGCCTACAGCAAAAGTGATGAATGCAGCATGACTCAGACTGTTTACAGTCATGTGTGTATCCAGTATTTGTCTGCACCCACACATAAACACAAAAACACATGCAGATCTAAAATCCAGCTCTGAGTTTCATGTTGGTGTGAAACTCACTTTCATGTTGACAAAGTCTTTCATGTTGGGCAGGGGAATCCTCAGCAGATAACGCACCAGATCAATGTTCCCCTCCTTTACAGCCAAGTGCAGCACTGTCTTGTTACTTTTGATTTCCTGGAATTGCAGAATTGGAAGAGATGGAAAAAACATAATGAAACCACAAGTCAAACCAAGACATTTAAGTGTCAAACAAGAAAGACAAGACAAAAGAGCGAGTGCTAGGTGTGGGGGGATTGGGGGTGGCTCCCACTATGACATCATCATAGTTAGATAAAAAACCTGGGCACTTCCCCTGTGACCTGTATGTTCACTAAAAAGGTCAGGGTTTAGCATATTGGACTTTGATGCCTCTGTGAACTGTCCATCCTTTCATCTGTTCCATGCTCTGTGACAAACGAAACAGTTGACACTGAGAAAAGTGAGAGCTGGGCTGTATACCTGGCTCAGCAGGGTCGCCCCTGCGTTGAGCAGCATCTGCACACAGGAGAGCTTCTCCGCAGCTTTGGTCTGAAGGTTAACATCTGCCATCCCACTGGCAGACAAAGCCTTTGTGGTCACGCTGTGAGAAATGGCCGCACAGTGCAGAGGAGTCATACCTGAGGCAAAGAAAAAGACACATTTACTACTTGAATTAGGGCTGTGTGCACCTGTGTTAACGCAACTTCCTTGCTGGTTAGTCAACGGTTAGATTACCTTCAAAGTTTCGGGCCTCCAGGTTGACAGGAGGTCTGCTGGACAGAATTGCCTACGAAAAAAATGATGCTGTCAAGGTCTGCCCAGTAGAACTAACTTTTTTTTTTTAACCTGCTGTGAAAGTAGTTCGTCTGACTGGTGCTTTACCTGCAGAACCCCAGGGAAGCCATAATGGACGGCCAAATGAAGAGCTGTTTGTCCTTTGACATCACAAGCGTTGATGTCAGTTCCTAACGACAGCAGATCTTGTACAATCTCCGGCTGGTTTGCCGTCACTGCCACCAGTAAAGCCGTCTGCAAAATTTACATTCAACATAGAGCCTTATCTGTTTGTGTTAAATTAGGAAAATATATACTTTTGCCAAAAAGGGTAGTTTTCATGGGGTGAAGGTGTGTGTTTTCTTTTCATACCTTTCCCTTGTGTTCTTTGGCGTCAAGCCTCCCTAAACCCCTCAGTGTCTCTGCAGCAGCAAAGGCACACTCCCTTAGTCCCTTGGCAGTGTAGATGTGCAGGATGCTGACAGAACAAGAGTACATGATAAATTAGTGATAGTTCCACCAACCAATTTCACACTTGTCCCTTTCACAGTTTAACTTTTTTTTCCATTTTATCTGACTCTCTAATCGTCAAGCATAAGCACTTGACTCACTGACAGCTTCTGACATCTCTTTTTTAAATCTTTCTAGGATTACTAAACTACACCATGTGGCTCTCAGTTTTAGCTTACGACTGAAAACGAAACTTGTACGGAAGTAAATAAATTCTGCGATCACACATGCACATTCACACAACATGGTAATACCAGTGGTGAAGAAAATATGTATTGTTCTGACTCTTCACTCATAAAACCCACTGAAAACCTAAGAGAGTTGTCATGTGATGTGTGTATGTGTGTGTGCCTATATGTGTGTATGTGTGTGTACTATCAGTGTGATCTTGCAATCTATGATCTCATAGAAGACTGAGAAGGCCCATAGTTTCCTTATTCTTCTGGGGCTTACCAGCAAATGCACTAAAACCCACATTCTCACATACATGCATTCACTTTTAAACACTCACGTGTCTCCGTCTTCGTCCTGCCCGGTGGCTCTGCTGTAATCCATCCCACTCAGCAGCATCCTGGCCTCTTCCAATTTGGAAGCATCCATTGACGAAACAAAACTCAGCTCTGTGCTATGACTCGGACCCAGAGGTGTCCAAGGTAAACCCATACTGGAATCCGCAACTGTCATCGCACACTCCTGCTATAAAAGAATGCAGGATATGATTTACAACAAAAACGTTATAATGCAATTATGTTCTTGCTTTTTATAACATTTTGGTTAATGTCTGTGACAAAGGGAGTTCTCTTACATATGTCTGAGACATTGTATCTACAAATGTTGGGACTGGCTGCTGTGTGCCATACTCAGTCGACATTGGGAGGTTGTATGTTGCATAGCTGGGTCCTGGATGGCTGCTGTAGTAACTGAGGGTAGGCTCTGGTGCTGGAGTCCACTGTTCATAGCCCACTGCCATTTCTGAGAAGCTGTTTGATGCACCTTGAATGGACAGAGCAGATGATTATGAATTATGATCAGGATAAATTGATCACAAGGACAAAGCTCAAGTTTCGGATCTGTAAATAACAATTTTAATACAAAATGACTAAGTTTTAAGTTAAGCCACGGGACACTTGGTTAATGTTGTTTGGGCAGCTGTCCGACATTAGTTCATTCACAAGGTCAGTGGCTCAGAGTTCACAGAGATTTGCTGTGCAATTGTGAGGTCGAGATGAGGAGAAAGGATGAGACTATGCAAGTGAGGAAAACAATACTGAGGCTCAAAAAAACAAAGCTCTGTCATTGATAGGAAAAGTTACTTGGTCTTCTAAATCAATGAAAAAGAACATGTTTTTAAGAAAACAAGTGTTCCCTGGAAAACTACAAAATGGCAAAACAGGCTGGTGGAGTGGAGAAAAAAGAAGAAAAAAAACAGTTAATGACTGCACAGCTTGTCAAGGATGCTGTACAGGATGTTTGTCAAAGAAAACTTCATGAACTTCCATGACCTCAGAGAGCATCACCGCAAGATGCAATGCCTCCTTATGCCTCAGACTGTAGCTCACAAACACATGACAAAAGGTAGCAAAGGTTTATGGATCAGTAACACAAAAATCAACTTCTATCAAAATGATGGCTCAGTCTGCCGCTTCTTCTCTCAAACCTGATGCTGGGTCTGTTATGGAGCTGACACAATGACATTTATCAGTGAATTCACTTGCTGATGAAAGCAGCAGGATGAAATCAGAGGTAAACAGGAGCAATATGTGCCATGAATCAATCAAACACCTCGGAACTCAGCAGGACAATGATCCTGAACAAACAACTAAAGCAAACACACAGGTCCAGTCCACTACAGACAGAAGCCTGACTAAAGACAGAGACCCTACAACAAGTAGGAGGTGAAGGTGGCTGTAGTGGTGCTCTGAGAGAACATCAGTTGGTCCTATCAGATCTGTTGTTTGAAGACTTCAAGATTTTCCATTAGATAAATGGATTGTAAATGTTACATTTGTTTTGGCTCACAGCTCTTTCTATAATGACACAGAACTACGTGAATTGAGACCATAAGATAGTAATGTAGTGTCTGTAAGGAAGTCTAGCTCTTACCTGTACAGGTAAACAGTTCTGTTGATGACAAGTGCTGAGCAGGAGAAAACAGAAACAATCGTAAACAATGACGCCTTAATGATATAATACTTAGTGAGATACTGAGCCCTTCTGTGTGTGATGGCTTACTGTGACTGTATTTGGGGGAACGGGACTCGTGCTGGCTGTGGAGGACGTTTCACGCCTTCTCTTCTCCTCCAAGAGTTTCTTCACTGTGGGCAGAGTGCAACACGGCTTCTCCTTTGGCGCTGAATTAAAACACAAGAAGAGTGACTATTTAGTAATGTCATGTTTTGTTTGCATTTGATGGCCATTTCATTATCTCACGTTCTGGGCACCAAAGGATCAATCAGTTATTGAATAGATAATGAGAAGGTAAATGGATGATAGAATAGCCCTAAGTGTTTTATGTGTGGTTGTAGATATCCATCACAGTTTTCCAGAGCCCACAGTGATATCACTTTATCTGGCCTCAGAGATGCTGAGACTAGATTTGTTTTATGATTGAGAAATGATTAAAATGAATGATCTATTATTACAGTAAGCTGCTGATTATTTTTCAGTTCAGTCTTTTAGTAAGTCAGACTAATTGTTTCAGCCCATCATTGCTCCTTATCCTATAACAAAATTTACACTGACTTGTTTGTCTGCAATTAAAGTATGCCTGAAAAGTGATTAGCTGAATAGACAAAAGTTTTTAATGAACTGTGGACAGCCTTACAGAGAGTGAGCTTAGTGAGGTCTCCGTTTAGTACCATCATTTTGGATTATGAAATGCGTAGTGTCTTATTTATTCTCACTGGAATATATTCATGTCATTAGCTTAAAAGGCTATACTATTATTGTAGGGTTATGGTGAGACCATAGCAACAAACAATATGAATCATAATTTTATGCCGTGCAGGTGTAGTGAGACAGTATCACAGTCATTATCACTTGGCTGATGCTGCCTGCTCAGTTTCTCCATAGTGGTTTTCTACTCACCTTTCACATCAAAATCAAATCCATTCTACTATGAGTACATTTTCCCCCTTGCTGATATGAGAGTATCATTTCCATCAAACAGGTAAAGGAAATTAGAAAAATAGGAAAAAATAATACAAAACAGAATTCTGATGTTTCCAGTCGACATGATGTGACCACACAGGGCTGTTTCCTCAAAAAACTTTACCCCACACGTGAAATACAAAGTGATATTTCCACCCTGTCTGTGGAACCCGGAGAACAAAGATAAAGCTCTGACAACAACCTCCTCCATTAGGAACACAGATCTTGCATGTGGCCATGTAAACCAGATTCATCAGAAAACCTTTAGCATGGGATTGCCACTGCTTATTTTCTATGACATCTTCCTGTCTCGCTCCGTTACGCTAACAGAAGCGCAAACCACATCCTCCGCAGCCTCTGGTGTTTCATAGGCACGTCACCTCAACAAGTGTATTGCCTTGTGCTTTCTATTGCACCTACATGTCTGGGAGGCAGAGCAAAAGAAGAGTGATGATGTTCTTTTGTCACTTCTCTCTTTTTGTTTTACTCTGTTAGAGCTGACTGCTGTGGTAAGCCACACAGGGACAAGACAGCTCTGTTCACCAGCACAAATACACCCTTCTGAATAATACTAAATTGGAACGGTGAGAGAGAATTATGAGCTCATGGATGTGTCTGTTAACATTTCTGGTGGTTCCTTTCAAAAGTAATGATCACACCCTTGTGCCCCCACTGCATGATAAAGATCAATTTGTCAGAGTGCATGACATTAGTCAGAACATTTTAGTGTCAAGTTTCAATTTCAAGTTGCTAAGGTGTTACTATTATGTTACTCAATCCTGACACATTTGATGTTTGTCAAAAAGACCTTTGGCCTTTTGGCAGGTGATGTAATTCTGTAATCCGTAACCTCACAATCGATATCAGGCAGTAGAAAAGGAAATTGCCTGATGACAGAAGATCTTCAGCACTTATTAGCCTAATCTGACACATCAGCTGAGAGAAACTAAAAGTCAGGAAATGACTTTCAATCGCTTGTCCAAGAGTGAGAGGATAACCTAACACATAAATTGCAAATAAATGATGGGTTTACACGATCTGCCCCCACAGTGCTTTGGGCTATTCTGTACCATATTCAAATAGGGGTTGTGGAAACCCCTGGACATTGAGTCATGTGCGTGGGAGGCTGGGGATTCCGACAACCTTTCTCTTTTGGCTTAGTCCTCAGAGAGAGACAGAAGCAACAGAGAGCCAGCTTCCTCATTCTGTGGTTTAACAGACCCAGCGCACACAACAGAATATGTAATCACTCAGGCCCGTGTCAGAAAATGTGTGAATAAAGTAAGTTAAGCGAAACAAGCTGAGATGTCATGTCACACAGCTTGCTTGTCTGGCATTATTCAAAAGGGGAAATGAAAACAAGGCAGAAGGGGTGGGAGTGCATCAGGGTTTCCCCAAATGATGCTGTGAATCTTGGATTCACCCGAATTGTGCTCTGATTCAATGAAAACCGAGAGAAAGACAAATACATGAACACATCAGTAAAATGAGTGGCTACTTCATATAACACTATTAGTATGTAGTATAGTACATGTGTCATGTAAAATAAACTGCATATAAACACACACAAATATGTACATATCTGTACATATATATATATATATATATATATATATATATATATA
>OMNW01009596.1:20112-54967 GCA_900303245.1 Selene dorsalis
GAAAATGTATTCAAGCCATAAAAATAAGTTAGTCTTCAACTATAATACTGGATATTATACTAGGGCATTAATGTGTAAGCATTTCAGTATTGCCGCTTGTTGGTGTAATTTTAACAAACTTCAATGGATTAATTGTTGAAGTTTGAATCAAATAATGTAGATCAGATTTTATGGGTTAAATATTTAGCTATAACTTGAAGTTTGATTGTTTGTATATGTACATTTTGCTTTAGTTAGTATGAACTAAATGCCTTCAATTGGTTGTAATATTAACTCTCATTAAACAAATCTCTTCAATACAATTTCATACATCAATAACTGTAATACAAAACAACAATTGAGATGGGACGAAGACAACACGCTACAACAACAGAATATTAAACACTGAATAATTATTTAGAATAAAGTTTTTAAGAATCAAAAGAAGTTTTAATTTAGATTTATTGTCAATGAAAACTTTGATATAATATGTGTAATATCAACAACTTTGACGTTATATAACTGAGCATAAGTGCAAATACATCTACTTCAATATCAATGCAAATCCCTTGGGAAAACTAGAGGAGAGATATGACTTGTGTCATGAAAAACTGATAATCAGAAAAGGGTGAAAGTGGGTTCTGCTCATTGTTGGGTTTTATTTGTCAGATCAGATATCAGATTCTGTGCTTGATAAAGTGTAATTTCTTTTCAATCCCCAGTGTAGACAGTGCCTTACAGGAACCTATGTGTCATCTCAAAAACAACAAGACATCATTTTGGATGGAACACAATGATACATCTCTTTAATAAATGACTAAAATTTAAATCTCTTTGTTCAATAAACACTTTGTTCCATAAAGCAATACAACAGTAAGGAGAGATGATAAAATTGGACAATTATAGCCTGATAGCATAAAACAAAGCTTTAAAGAACCAAAGACTGATAAATTAAAGTGTAAAAGAAGGAAATTGTTACAGTATGTGAAAGGTGAATCAATGTTTAGGTCAAAGGTTTAAACATAAACACATAAAGCTGAATGTCTGTAGACCTCAGGCTGAGAAAGATCTTAAATGAGGAAGTAAGAAAGTGTGTGTCACAGGAAGGTGATCAGGCTTTGAGCTGTGTTGTGCTACAGTCAGTTTCTCATTTTAGGTTTTAAAAATGGCTTTTTGAGAGAACTGTGAAAGTTTAACACAGGTTGTCACAACAGTGTATGTTTTGTTCATCAGGCCATCTGGTTTCCACTTTCCATTAAGTTTTTTTTTTTCTGTTTGTCTAATGTGTTACGGTTAGAGATTCTCCATCTCTCTACACTCAGGTTCAAGTCGAATTCATTTTCCAAAAAACACACAATAAACAAAGTCAAAGACAAAGTGATGACGATGATAATGGTGATGATGACAAAGAAGACGATGATGGTGATAACGACAGTGACAACGATGATGTCATTGACTGTATTATCATTTTGTATATCCTGAGTGTCATTATCGTGAATTCTTCAAATAGTGAACGCAATAACTCACTGAATACTTGGACAAATGTAAAGTGTCCACCACAAGATGTAAATAGGCCTAATTCATTAATTAATTAAGCATTCAAACATAGCTTAAGCTACAAATATTCGTTTGTCCACAGTCTGCACTGGTTTAAATGGGCTGCAAGAGTTATGATTTTCATGTGAAAATAATATGAATTCCAGTGGATATGTATCAGTATTGTTGTGGAAAATTATGCCATGGCATGCAATTAGGCCATGTAATTACAACAGATTGCTTCTATATTTGTCTCAGTGGATGTTTATGTGTTGTTGTTCTGAGGTATAGCCAATACATGATTCTGTTTTGAAACACTTACTATTCAAGTTTTTCCCAGTCCATTTGGCAGTATATTTGAATGAAAGTGTAAATATTACAAGAAGCAACAGTTTGTGAAACTTGTAGACCACTGGAGATTTTCAGTTTCATGGTCTTAGTGATGCATTGTCTGTGATGAAGCCTCACAGCTCCCTCTGCTGTTGGAAAGAGTCAACATCAGCCTAAGTCAAAACCACTGTCGACCTAAAATGAAATTAGGCAAACCACACAGATAACACAAACTGTACTTTCTCACAGTAAAACTCTGCAACTACAAGAAAAATCATAGATACTTAATGACTTTTTAATCATAGTGTGACAAGATTACTGGCTAGTATAAGCAGGTCCAAGGATAATTAAAGCTGCTTTGCATCAGTGGTCACGGCCAGGCAATTTTGGACAAATTTAGGCAATTTTGAGTAACAAGAGACAAAACAGGGAGACAACAAGAACATGGGAATTACAGTGTCCTTTCTGTCTTAGCTGAGGTTTGAACTCACAACCCCTGACAGAACCATCCTCTAACTCATTGAGTTAATTGGCTGGAGCAAAATCTGTTGTGCAGCTTAACAAATGGACTCAGGCAGTCACTAGCCAGGCAGCAGTTGTCAAGGCAGATTTCAAAAATTGTCAAAATGTCAAAAATTCTGTTATCAAGACAAAAATCTGATAAATACATAAATTGTATCTTGACAGCATGGAAATGTTGGTGATTTGTTTTTAACAGTAAGTGTTTTGCTTCATAATAGAAAATCTGATGTTTGAAAATGCCATTCTTACATTGACTGCAATTGTTCCCATGAGAGCAGGATTCAAAATGTTTTCAAAAATTCAGTTTTTGAGATAAAATTCTGATATTTGCCAAACTTATTCAACCATGACTCCAAAATATTGTCAATCTTTTTCAGAAACATTGAAAATGTATTTAGCAAGAATTGGCTGGTATATGTTAACAGAAGTGTTTACATTCAAGTGTTTTCATGCACTGTAGGCTCAGATTTTCAAATATTAAAAAATCCGGGTGTTACTTTGTGGAAGATGGTCTGAAGATGCAGTGTAGCAAATCTGCTGACAATTGAGCAAAAATTGTGGGACATGAAAGGTTTAATAAGTTTTACAGTTTACAAAAAAAACAGAGTGATGGGCTTCATAATTTGCATTGGATTTAAGTACAAAAGTTTCTAAAGTATTGAGGCTACAATTTGGTGAAAGTTACAAAACTGTAGCACATACGGTTGATTTGTTAGGAATTTTTGAAGTTTTTAAATTTAGACACTTATTGTGAGGAATACTGACATGTGCTTGTAGTTGAGTAAATCTGGCATCGGACTGGTGCTTTGCGCAAAGTTTGGTGATTTTTCATGCATGGGAAGTAGGATCTCCTAGAAAGAAGAAGAATACTGGAGCTTACGCTGCCTGGTCCCTAATTAATCCTTAAATCAATTAATTAACGAGCAGAAATTGTTGTTTGTAGAACAAAAGCATAAAACCTTGAGTGTACCTGGCTGGGTATTGAGCTTGTTGTTGATGATGTCTGGCCACTAAGAGTCAGCAGAGTCACAGTATGAACACAAGGGTTGCATGTCAACAACCTACGCACTTTCCAAACCTCTATGACTGGAGATGATCTATGAGCAGAAAGAGCTGAGTGAGCAGGCCCTGAAAAAGATGCAGTTTGTGTTCTCAGCCTCCACCTTCTGGCCTACAATAAAAAAAAAATAGGTAGAGAACGACATCAGACAACTTTTGCAGATGTATTGATATTTAAACCCACAGTAAGTGCATAACAATTGTTTACCACTGGCTATTGTAATGACATGCAGCAGCATTGCACTTTCTGTTTGTTATTTTTTCAAACCGTAGCAAAAGGTGCAGCAACTTCTTCATTACAATGTCTTCTACTCTCTTCTACTTCAATCTATAACGTCTTTGTCAGAGTGAAACCCTCTGCAGCCAGTGCAGTGATTCATCTCGCCAGAAGACGGAAGAACAGTAGTATTCAGCCTTCAAAAGTGAAGACTTATAGGAAGTCATATCATCTTTTGGATTCCAGACAGAGGATCAGTCCAGGCACAGCAGGTATGAGAATCTTAACCCCCCCGACTTTAACTGTCTGTCATTTCACATCACAATGGTTTCGTATGTAGTTTTAGATTTAGACTCCAGAAAATCTGGTGAAAAGTTTTATAAAACTCTTATTTCATACGACTGTGATTACAGAATTTGTCACATAAGATGTTGATGATTAATAACACCATTTTAATTATTTAAGTGAAATCCTTCATCAGTATGTTTACATTTTTTATCCGTCTTTATCGACTGCTAACTCTGTAACTCATGGCTCATTGTGACACCAGAGTTGTGGATACGTGCAAATTAAAAACAAACAAAACAAGGCCAAGCTGAACTGTCAACCTCTGTCACTGAAGTAAAATGAAATCTGAGGGATATGTTAAAGTGTCATGTTTAGTAAATGCATTACTGCACTTTTGAAGGGTGTTATATATGACAGGTTTTGATCTATCTTTGTCTTTCAGAAAGTACTTAACTGAGTTGACGAACATGGCACACAAGTTTTTTCTCTTTGTCCTAGTTTTTCTTCGCAGTAAGTACAATTTTAAAGCTTTCACTTCTTATTTTTCAACTCGCACCCATGAGATTAAGGTGGTCTTACACAGGAAAGTAAAACCACATACAAAATGCACGGCGGAAACCTAACTGACAGAGGTGTTGCTGCAATACAAGTATAACAAGTTTAAGTTCTGATGGAGCCTTTGTTTTTCTTTTCTCTGTCTATAAGACTTGACTGGAGTGCTCACAGGTATGTAAAACAGAAAGAGGACACACACAAACACACAATTCACTCTTTATAAATGTTATCATTTAGATAAACAAGAGCTATGGCCTACAACCACACATGATCAGTCATTGTTTCCACTGACTTAGTTCACATCCTTCCTTGCTGTCATCCCACTCTTTAACTGCTTATTCACTGACTTTCTGTGTGTGCCAGACACCGCTCCATCTTGCTACAGGATTGAGCCCGGTACAATAGCAGGCATCATCTGCGCAGATGTGTTGTTGACCCTCATCATTGTCGTTGTCACTTACAAATGCGCCAGCTTTCGCCGTCAGAAACTAGACAATGGTAAGATGGTGGGGCTGAATTGAGTCATGTTTTTTATGCTTCTCTTAAAGGTCAATTAGTAAATGCATCAGTGTTGAGAAAGTTTTATCAGGGTTCCATGGTTGGTCTCCTAACGGTGCTCATGCCATGTTTTATCACTATGTGCAGCTTATATTTTGGAAGCTCCTCTTATGTTTGTTTTTTTTTTCATATTAAATTGAATGACTGTGTACATATATATGTACATATAACTGTCTGTTCTCATCTCTTCACAGCTGACAAAGTGTACATGAATGTCCGGAAGAACTGCAAGAGCTAATCTAACAATGGTCCAGTACAGTATGACATTATGACATTATGTTTTGTTTTTAGATCGTGCTTTATAAACATATAGTACAATATTCTGCACTTCTTTACAATAAGACTACAAAGGATTTATGAATGGTTTACAGCTAGTTTATAAATAAACATAATAACGCTTATATCATTTTGAAGTTGCCATTACACATTAGGTAAAAAAACAAACAGTTGTCTGTTGTCTGTTGCTTGCCAAATAGTGAGCCTAAATTCATATCTTTATTCATATCTCCATCATCCATGTTTGGTGATGTGTTTCACACTTTGCAGTAAGGTTTCTATTTACCACTTGTAACTCGTAACTAGTAAGATTAATGAGCATGGCAATGCATAAGTGTAAATGTTTATTTATGATTTAGAAAATTCAGTAATTATAATCACAAACTTTTTTATAAATCCCTTATAAGGGTAGTGTTACGGTAAAGTGGTGCCCAAAATGCTAGACTATTTGTTTTAGATTACTTTTTATGACATGTTTATAATTGTTTATTTATGATTTAGAAAACAATTTGATTATGATTATAAATTCCTCATAAGGGAAGGCTCGTTGTAAAGTGTCATCGTAAAGTGGTGCCAAAAATGCTTTAGAGGACTCATTGTTTTATTTGGCTACATATATAGAAGCACTGATAAAACAACACAGGCGGCCTGCTAACAATTGGGGCAGCTGATGTTAATTCCCGGGGTGTTGAGGTGTTATTGTGGTTAAACTGCTGTCTGCTGTTTCTCACGAATTCTCACATTAACCCACGCACACAAAGCTAATTCAGTACCTATGTATCATCTACACCCCAGAGTCTCTTGGTGCAGGACAGTCTTGTAACACTTTCGAAGCCTTCTTATTCCCTTCACTCATTGTTAATTATGGTCTTTAATAGTTAATGTTTGGGAAATCATTTCTAGTATGTATTTTTAGTGTTTTGCTGTTTGTTTTTTCAACACAGCTCTCACCCAGCAGCTTGTGGTTTTCAGACTGTCCTGTATACCAGCAAGGTCCTCTGTTCAAGCCAAGCTAATTCTTCATATATCCGCTGTGTGGTACTTATAAAAGGATTTTTTTGGGAGAAAATGTTATGATAGATAATGAGTTGTAAAACTGTTTAAGAAAAGCAAAAATAATAAATGTAAGCAAGTCATCAAGAAAAGGCTTTCAATTTATTTTGTATTTGATTGTATACAGCCCATCTTATAGTATAATTGTTACTGTGTTGAAAGAGTCAGCTCAGGTTCCTGTGCCCACAGCGAAAGAAAACAAGAACAAAGAGATAACTTGAGGACATTTCAGAGGAAAGTACAAATAATGTATATAAGTATTTTGTAAATATTCCCTGTTTTGTAAATCACCCTACAAGGAGAAACTTCACATTATGTTACGGCTCACATACATTGTTCTTTGCACCACCCACCGCTCTCTCCCAATCACAGCGTCAGTGGCATTTCAGCCTCCAGGTTGCCAGTTTCCACTGAACTGCAGCCATGGCTGGGAAATAACACATAACAATGCTTGAGCAGGGCAGAGGTTAGCATGTGGCTATCTGGCAACCTGGGGGCAAGGGGAGGGGAAACAACACACTGCAATGTTTTGAATTTGACTGCAGCAACAGTTTTGGCCACAGTCTTACATACAGCTCCTTTAAAATTCAGGATTTGCAATATTATGACTATGGTATGATTTATCTCTCCTTTTGTTTAACATACCCAGTAGTTTCTTTCTTATTTTATGTGGTCTTGTTCTTTACCCGTATCTATATTTCACTGAGAGCCAGTGAGAGTCTAACCAGTGGGCTACATGACTCACACAACAACAATGTGTTGTTTTTTACACTTTAAGTCAGAGCCTCATCATATTTTCAGTATAATTGTTACGGATGTTGATGATGAATTTTGTCAGAGGCCCATGCTGTCTATAAGGTCAGAGGTGAGAAAACACAAAGCCACAATCCACAACAACCCGGTAACCCTGAGGTTTTAGTTTAAAACTGATCTGTGACGAATTAATGAAATAGTGAATATTATTAGGGGCCAGGCAGCCTAAGCTGCCAAGGCCCGACTGTTTTTACCAATATTCTTCTTCTTCCAATGAAAAATCACCAAACTTGGCACAAAAGGTCCAGTCCCATGCCAGACTTGCACAGCAAGTGTCTAAAATTTTTTTAAGGTGAAAAAAAGGTGAAATTCCTAACAAACCAACCATACGTCCTACAGTTTTGCAACTTTCACCAAAACATTTTGAATTTCTGCTCTCATGGGAACTATTGCAGTCATTGTAAGAATGGTATTTTTAAACCTCAGTTTTTCACTTATGGAGCAAATCACTTATTGTTAAAAACATATGACCAAGATCTCCTAGATGTCAAGATACAATATATGTATTTTTAGATTTTAGATTTTTCTTTAATCATTATTAGTATTATATGTCCCTCTTCCCCATTTAGGGATGCTAAATCTTTAAATTTCTTTTGAGATCTTTTTTTTAATCCAAGTGTTTTTAATTATTTGTAAGTATTTATATAGGTTCTGTTTAATCATAGAATATACACAGTTGCCCATAAAGTTGGAATGATTTTGTTTTCAGACACATTCCTGTTTTTATTCCTATTATGAAGGTTAATTACAGTTTAATTTTTACAGTGATACGTTTGGAAGAGATTGATCAATAAAGTTTTGAGAAGATATACACTTTATCTATCAACAATAAACTACATTGTCACAATCATTTCATGAGAAGAGGTAAAAAAAAATTATTCCAACTTAATGGGCAACAGTGTAGTAACGTATTTGTTTATTAAAAATAGTTTTACATTTTGTGTGCGTGTGAGATAGAAAGTGTGCTTCCTTTCACCAACAATACAGCATCATTATAGATAAACCTGTGGTTTACCAGTAGCTCAGAGCCACTGGCCGAGCGTCTGCACTAAACCACAGATCATGAGGAAATGCTCGATCTGTATTACGATCACATTTGTTTCAGCAGAAATGAGGTCTGATCTAAGTAGCAGTGGCATTACTCGGACTAGTTAATTTGAAGATAAAAGTTTAAAAGAAGTCTTGAGATCCAATGATGAAAAGTGACAGAGCGAAAAGATTTTCTCTTTATGTGTGATCAGCGACCCTCACATGAACATGACATTTACAGAGAAACAAAACAGCAGCTTCCTCTTCTCTCACTGGACTCCCTCCTCCACCTCCGACTGTAGTCACAAGCAAGCTGACGAACCCTCACACCCATGATGGTCCTGGTGGCAGGTCGTCTGTGAACACTCTGGATCTTGTTTATGTGCAGCGACGTAGCCGTTTGAAAAGAGATCAGAGGAGCTGGTGGCCATCAGACTTTCTCTTTCTCTGTTGTTTCCTCCTTGACCTGAAACCAACATAAAGGAGATGTCTGACGGTCTTTGTATTGTGGGTTCGTTGTTTGGTGAGTGTTGTGCCATATTTGTGTTTTACCTTGGCGCTGAATAGTAAATTGGTGTGGACATCTACTCAACTGTTGGTCCTATAATCTGAGGTTTGATCAGTTCTTTGTCTTTCAGGATCTCCAGAGGGACAGCAAGGTATGTTGTTATTCTTATAAAATCTCTCCTGTGTGAAACTGTCTTTTGGTTTGTGTTTCAATTCCATGTCTCCAATCCTTCACAGAGTGTAGCTCCTGTTACCTTATAAACATGGAGTCTGTAATCGGCATTATTGCCGCTGACATCATTTTGACCATCCTCCTCACTATTTCTGTGTTCTGCTTTGCAACACACCAAAAGAGAAGGAGAGAATGGGATTCTCATGATGGTAAGCACTACTTTTATCCCCATCACTGCTAATTTGTGAGAATGTTGTTATGTGCTGATGTGACAGTAAATTGACATGTGAATGTTGTTTTGTTGTCTTTCTTTTTTTCAGGTAGAAGGAACCTGCCATTATCAACATCAAAGAAAATGCCAACAGAGGTCACAGAGTCTCCCTATCAGGTAAAGTAAAACCACATCGTTAATTAAGCCCCAAAGACACTAATCGTGGAAATCATATTGTTTAGGGTTTTAATGACATATCTTTTTTTTCCTTGATGATTTGCTTTTACTGTTTTGTAGGAGTTACATGGAGTCCAATCAGATGTGTACAGTGAGCTCCAGCACTTTAGGAAATGAAACAACAAAGCTATAAAAATCCCAACCGTTGTCTCATCTGTCCTTATAACACTCACACACTCGTCTGTTTTGTTTTTCACTAATATGTGGAATTATAAATAACAAGAAGCTTTATCAGTGTCTATATATGTATATGATTTGTGCTCTGAACATTGTGTTCGCTGCATTACATTCTTGTTTTTTGTCTTAAAATGTGTTTGTGTATTTATCTAAAAATCAATTAAACTACATATACAAACAAAGAAATCAAACAAGATGCAGTTTTTACATTTTCTCTCTTGTCATATTTTTATTTCGGAGAGTTGTTTGGATATTTTCACATTACAGTGAACACACAAAGGCTTTTAGCACTAGATAAAAAAGACACAATTCTGTCTTTAGTTATCAAATGCAGTTGTTTTTCTGACATTTTTCATGCTACAGCTTTCGTACCAAACATCACATTGTAAACACCTGTGCTATTCGACACAAAATGGTCAAAACATCTTTGATATATCTTTTCACGTGATCATATAGCAAAAATGTCATGTAGCGATCTAAATTTGGCTCAGAAAGTCCCAGAAGCAGCTGTATGTGGAAGCAGCATGTCTGCCTCATGAGTCAAAAGCCCCTGACTCATTATGAGGAAGAGATCAAGTCTGAAAAGAAGGAAAACAATTATTCAACTATAATTCAACATTACATGCTTATTATCTTATCAATTAGTCTAACAAAGCAAGATCTAGGAGGCAGCTTCATCTTGTAATTAGATGAGAATGAAATATACAATACTGACTAATAGAAGAAAAAAATATTCTCACCAATTGGATAAGTTTCAGAGCTGATATATTCTTTGGTTTCTGTGGGAATATTGGGATCAATTGTTCATCCTCTGATCACCCTGGGCATAATTCTTCAGACAATGTATATTGTTTTATATAATATAGAATCTGGTCTTACCATCTGTATCTCCTGTGTTTCCTACTGCAGCCAGTTGGCCATTGTTTTCTTCGGCACTGTCCCAGTCTTGCATTTCTCCACTTTGGCCTTGAGCCACCATACCATTAACTCTCCGAGCCATTCCTTGGAGAATGGCACCTTGACTGGCACTGTCAATCACCTTGTCTCCACTTAACCGGATAAATTGTTTTTCTGACAAATTTCCCTCTTCCTTGGCAAAAACCGTCATTCCCTCCTCACTGTTCATTTCAGTCTGTTCTCTGCTGTCGTGGTCCTGAACCCGTCTTTTACTTGCACTCACACTGCCTACGCCCATTGCTGTTTTCCTCCCTGATGGTGTGTTATCAGTCACCACTTTGGGAATCCCAACCTCATGACTTTCTGTATCTGGGAAGAGTAAAGGTCAACATCTGCATCAGTCTACATTGTTATAAATATTATAATTAATTATAGCTAAGAGTTACGCTACCTCTGCTTTCACCTCCATTTTTCTCAGATACTCCCGGTTCTGAAATATTGTGGAAGAAAAACTTAGTTTTTTTAAAAACAAAATATCATTTTCCACAATTACATGTGAAATAAATCCCACACACCTGTAAATCCATTGGTGTCATAATTTTCTGAAGATTTTTCATCTGACACATCTGTGAAGAAATTGCTGCTATTTAAAACAAAACCCCTCTGATGACAAACACATATACATGCTCAACTGTTCTGTATTTCAATGCACGACATATACAATAACTCTAATTAATTATTAAATGTATGCATAACCTTTCTATTATTGTGCACTATTATACGCATTTCTTTCATTAGGGAAAAGTATGAAAATCACCTTCAGAGTCTTTGTCTGTCACTGGTTTACGTTGAGGGGTTGTGTTTGCTGTGGACATGAGAAAAATATCTGCTGATCATTGAATTAGTTCTCACAATAACATACTGTCAAAAATGCTTGCCACAGATAACCTTGAGGATAAAGCTGCACAATAAAGCAACAAAAATGCACATACAATGTCTCTGTTCTCTTTTGTGACCTCACATTTTTTAGGAAACTAAAAGTAAATTGAGGATGTGGTGAAATAAGTTGTCAACTGTCATCTGAACAAAATAAATCTCAGTATGTCTAGCTGCAACATCTTCAATCACAGACCTGTTGTTTTTGCAGGTGTAGTCATTGTGCCAAGTGCATCTATAACAACAGTGATGAAAAGAGTATGAGATAAAGGTTCACAGTATTTTCTCTGGTTTGAGACAATGGCACAAGTATTATCTTGCTTATAAGAAAACAATAATTATTTGACATATAAAATGATAAATAAATAAATGGTTTCACCATTCAGGAAGCTCAACACATTTTCTCTTGGAGCTTGAAAAGATTGAAAGAAAAGAAAAGGTGTGACTACTAATGGCCTATCTAATAAATGTTAAACATTGAGTGAACAAAACATTGATTGATTGATTAATGATTATTTTTTTCTTTCCTCATATGTTTTTACCTCTCACTGGGGCAGTTAACACAACTGTTGCAAATGGAAGAAGTAGGAGACAATACTCAAAGCTGGAAAAAGAAAAGAAAAGAGATTTTGGTGAGATATGTATCCTCCTGTTTAATGCATATAGTTCAGAAATAAAATATATCTCAAGTGACAAGTGACTGCAAGGATAAATATCTATATGACAAAATAGTAACACTTACGTCTTCATTGTTGACTGCAGGCTCCAGCTGTGTCTTGTTGTTTGGCAGCATGAGGGCTGTTGGGCTTTTAAAGACTGCCACTTTATTCCACTTTTTAACCTTGAATAGGTCTTGTCCTGGTTAATTATAGATTCTGACCTGGTGTATCAAATTGAGATTTCATCAATGGCTATTTCTGTGTGTTCAACACTGTGTGACTTGCAGCCCACAGAGGCAACAATTAGACTACAGGTCCTGATTAGTATACAAAGGCCTATTCATTACATCACTTTAATAAGAAACTAAATGCTCGCAACGTACAAACGCACAAAAAGAATGAGTCTGTCTCTCTCCTGTGTGTTGATTACAGGTGATGCCACAGGCCATGGATTGTTTCTTGTCACTACCATTGTCCATTTACTCACTGTGGCCCCATATTTATGCCTAAACAAAGACCTTTTCAAAAATACAGGCCTCCGCTGAACATTAGTGCATAGAAATGTCTCTGGGTAGAAATATCCTGAAATGAAGAGCACAACAATTTGATTTGCAGTCTCATGTGTGCCTCTGTGGTGGTGAAGGGTGGGGCTGAGGACTGTTATTTTAGGCTTGCAGAGGAATGAATATGTTAAACCCTGCCTCTTACAACTGCTGTAGGCTACTTCTATTAAAACTGGAATTACAGTCCTATTAATCATAAACATACTGAATCATAATTTGCATCTGCAGGGCCTATATGTAGTGTAAGTACATGCTGCATGTAGAAATGAGCAGTGTGTTTTTGTTTTAGTTAAGTTACAAAACAGCTGTCAGATACATGCACACCAAAGTTTCTGTTCCAGTCAGACCTGTTGGTGGCTGAGGGAGCAACAATATCCCCTCCATGAAAAAGAAAAAGGAGAGCGCCCTCTGCGGGAAAGGCTGTTCGCACTAAGCTCTTGATCCCAAGCATCGCCATATTGACGTCCCAGCAGCGCCGAGAGGTAATCGTGTTATTTAACCATAAATCGTCGTAGGTTTTGGAACAACCGTTTGGTGTTTTGGGTGTCAGGGAAAGCTGGGAACAAGTATCACGACCGCCGTGCCTTTCTGCTGCTCGACCACGGTGTTTGTAGGATGTTTTTTCAAGGCGTTGTCAGCCAGTTGCCTCGCCAGCCAGCAGGCTATTCACTCCCCTAGCCTGTTAGCTTAGCACTTTTTAGCTTTATGAAATATTTCTCGAAGCTTCCTGTCTAGTTGTGCGTTATCGGTGGTCGCTGAATGGACTATTCAACTATGTTTTACGCGGACTGTTGGTTTCTTAAAGTTACAGGCCCGTAAGGTGGTCGAGAGCTAGTTGTGACTTTCCAACCGGCTTTTCCCTCTGCTGTTGCCGAGCTAATGCTAACTAGCTAGCAGCCCTGCCAGCTGCCCGGTTTGCCTCATAGCTAGCCATTAGCTCCACTGCACTTGTAGAGGCCTTGGGCCACAGGAGCTTTCTGCGTACAGTCTTCTTTTCATTAAAGTATTAAGCGGGCAAATTGGGCATAACTGAACGAGCATCTTGTGTCGGAGAGACCATTTGTCGATTGGATGCCTCATAAATGCAGTAATGTAATGCAGCCTCATTAGCTGTATTGGCTAGCGTACGTTGGCTCACATAGTTCGCTCATGTTTGCTTAATTGACAGCATTGATTTAATCAACCTACTTTCTGTCTCTTTTCAACAGGAGATACTGCCTTGGTGTAGCCCCCAGTGATGACTGTATTGAACCCTGTACCTCCTGATTAGACTGGTTGGATGCCCCCATTTAACATTCAGGTTTCTCCATTTCACAAGCCACCATATTTAGACACGCTAGCCACCAATAATTTAATTTTACTTGAATTGTTTCTCATTTAGTTCACACCTGAATACTTTCTCATATGCTGCTTTTAAAAAAAACCCTGTACCGTATTGTTGCCGCCTTCACGCAGCACGTGAGATACATTTGCATTTTCTTTTGAAACGCTCATGTTCAGATGAACATAGAGAGAAAGAGTGGGTAAACATTTCTACATGAAAATGTTTCTAAGACTTTGAGTTTCGTCGTTCTGTTGTATATATGGCGTTAACACACTTTAATTGGCTGATAAATAATAAGCCCTTAGTCTTATTTTGATTTCTCTATGCCCATGTAGCTTTCTTACCATAAAGGCATCTCAACCACTCCTGTTCCAATTCATCTATCACCAACATCCTGGAGGGATACTCCCAGGTAATGAGTCATTTTATATATGATTGAATACACTTGTAATACTACATATGTAAATGTATGCCTGTGGGGTTACAGTAAGCACACAAATACTATCAAGATTAATTAGTACTTGATTTACTTAACCACTGATTAGTATTTGTATTTCGTATCATCATCATACCACTGTGATTCATTTATTTTTTGTTTTTTGTCCTGTTGATCTTTTTAGGAGGTTTTGAGAATATCTTGTGTAGAATATGTCTGGCCCTGTCCCAAGCCGCTCTCGAGTTTACCCTGATGTAAACACACAGAGACCTCGAGAATACTGGGATTATGAGTCCCATGTTGTTGAATGGGGGTAAGTCAAAAGGAGATTGTCGGGGCTTCAGCTGTATTTAATCTATTTTGCTTAGTGGTGTAAGCCATATCAAGATTGTGAACAGTTTTTTCTTTTTCTCTTCTTTTTTAGAAACCAAGATGACTATCAGCTAGTCAGAAAACTAGGGCGAGGCAAATATAGTGAAGTGTTTGAAGCCATAAACATCACAAACAATGAAAAAGTGGTCGTCAAAATACTGAAGGTATGGTGATAATCACTTGATTGCCTGGATGATTTATATGTTTTGCCAATGTTTTGTGGTGAAATGCAGTCTTAACAGTTTGTCCCTGCAATGGAATTCACAGCCGGTCAAGAAAAAGAAAATCAAGAGAGAAATAAAAATCTTGGAGAATCTGCGGGGTGGCCCAAATATCATCTCACTGTTAGATATCGTCAAGGATCCTGTGGTAATCTTGTTCTCCTTAAGGCATTGTAATTATTTAGGATTTGTGTGTGTGTGTCTACTTATGTTTTTATAAATACATATATATATATATGTATGTGTGTGTGTATATACATGCTGCAAATGTATAAAGACATGTCTACTTTTTTCTTTGTCTTTTTAGTCACGAACCCCTGCTCTGGTCTTTGAACATGTGAACAACACAGACTTCAAGGTAAAGACCAAAGTTCTCTTGACTTGAAATTGTAGAGAAGCTAAAATAAAGTTATTCTTATTCTGATGGATTGTATGTTCTATGTTTTTTTTATAGCAATTGTACCAAACCCTATCTGACTTTGACATACGGTTCTACATGTACGAAATCTTGAAGGTAAGAAACAGCTATAGGTCCTGAATATGTACATTCACACTTTGTTGAGTTAAATCAGTTTAACAGTCAAAGAAAACTCTAAACATGTTTTTCTTTTTTTTTACCTGGTAGGCTCTGGATTACTGCCACAGTATGGGGATAATGCACAGAGATGTCAAGCCACACAATGTAATGATTGATCATGAACACAGGAAGGTAGATATTTAATGATTACAATTTTCCTCATGTTTTGTCTTTTCCCTGTGACAGCAGCCAAGTATAATTTCCAAAATATATTCATAAATCCTTTTTTCCCCCCACTTCTAGCTCCGTCTAATTGATTGGGGTTTGGCAGAATTCTACCACCCAAACCAAGAATACAACGTGAGAGTGGCGTCCAGGTACTTCAAAGGACCTGAACTGCTGGTAGACTACCAGGTGACACTCTTTTCTCCCTGCACGTCTAGTCATGCCAGTTTCGTTTTAAAGTCATGAAGTCAGTTCAAACCTTTACACTCGCTCTTCATATGTGTTTGTAGATGTATGACTACAGCTTGGACATGTGGAGTTTGGGGTGCATGCTCGCCAGCATGATCTTCAGAAAGGAACCTTTCTTTCATGGTCACGACAACTACGATCAGGTATGATGAATCTCATCTTTTGAGGGTGTGGTCAAAATCTGTGTGGCACAAAGAGAGCAGTGTCTTAGGTGTTTTTTTTCCCTCCCTCCACTTTGTTGTACACAGTATTGTTTTTAAACAGTCAAGCCACATTCCTCTGACACTAGACATTAGCAATAGGCCTCATGGGATTTTATGTTTTTGTCAAAGTCATCTCAATGGTTATTGTGTGAGGGTAGGCATTTATTAACTTTTTGGCACTCCGTTGTACTGAATGGAAAAGAAAATGAGTAAAAGACAAATGTGTGACTGTACTAGTGGAAACAGTGGTAACACATTTTACTCCCACTTCTCCTGCCTACACTAGGACCTTGACCATACAACATTCCAGATTCTCATTTGAGCCTTGCAACAGTACAGCTGAAGAGTTTTCATTGGCACACAATAACAGATGTTGATTTGACTTTTCAGATAATCATCTTGTACTTTAACACCGTGCTCTGTAATTGAACATGACTTCTCTTTAAGTTTAGTTGTAGTAGTTTTTAGAAGTTGAAGATGTTTTGCTTCTTAAATGAAAGAAACTTCATTGTAGTCAGAACATCAAAATGAAATGAAGCTTTTTTTTTTGTAATGGTTTGTAAATGTTTTTGCAAATTAGCATAGGCTATTAAATTTGAGTTAACAGGTACAGGGAAGTGCACTTTCTCAGTTAGGTTTGATGATAAAACAGATTTTTAAAAAACCTTCTTGTTTGCAGGCTGTAAACATGCTGTACAAATGAACACTGTTAAACACAATAACCACTATTTTCATGATGTATACACATCATGCAATGCAGTGGAATCGAGTCCACATTTCCTCGGTACCCTCACAGCATTTAACCAATGCCTCTGTGTTTTTAATTATGTTTCTTCTACCTTGCAGCTTGTGCGGATTGCAAAAGTACTTGGCACCGAGGACCTGTACGACTACATTGACAAGTACAACATTGAATTGGATCCACGGTTCAATGACATTCTGGGAAGGTAAAACATTGCAGCTGTTTGACCTCAAAGCAGAATTAATATTTTTGACTAACAAATACCTCACGTCAACACTCAACCCCCTGGTTTGTTCTACAGACACTCTCGCAAAAGGTGGGAGAGGTTTGTGCACAGTGAGAACCAGCACCTGGTCAGCACCGAGGCTCTAGACTTCTTGGACAAACTGCTGCGCTATGACCATCAAGCCCGCCTCACGGCCAGAGAGGCCATGGATCATCCCTACTTCTGTAAGATTGTTTCTCCATTTTGTTCCATTATTATTACCATGTCCAAATCTCCCGGGTATTACCCGAGTAAACTGCCTCAAACCGTAATGTTTGTGCGCTATTTAAAGTGGCTTAATTTAGTCAACACATGCATTTGGTTTATGAGGTGCTCAAATCTGTTCACAGATCCCATCGTTAAAGATCAGGGAAGGGGGGCCACTCCTGGGGGGATGGCTGCCAGCTCCACACCAGTCAGCTCCTCAAGTATGATGGCCGGTGAGTGATGTGTCTTGGAATCAACTGCCTATATTTGAAGATGACATTTTTTTAAGCTGCAAATTAGAGGTGTAACTTCTTTTGGAGCCAAAAAAAAAGATTTGCAAGAAGATCGTCGTCATGTGGCAGCAAAGAAAGTTCTCTCTCTATATTTAGATGATGATGACATGTAAATATGAGCATTTCCAGATGATTAATGAGCTTGCTGTCTTTTCTAGGCATCACCTCAATGTCCTCCTCACAGCCACTGGCTAACATTGCTGGATCACCCGTCATCTCTGCCCCCAACACTCTGGCCACACAAGTCCCTGCAGCCACTGGGGCTCAACCCTGAAGCCACTTCCTCACCTGTGTTTATGTGTGCTCATGGCCATGTCCTGCCTAGCTCTCACTGCGGCCCAGGGCCATGGCTCCCCTTTTTATGTTAAAAATAACAAAAGAAGAAGATTTAAATTGCTTTTCACATTCAGTTATATTTTGACACCTGGACTTGACAGAAATGTATTGTTGCACCTGTCAGGATTATTAGAATTAATTTGGGTGTGTTATTTGACAATGCCATTGTCTAGAAATTCTAATAAGATGTAGACATGAAGAGAATGGATAATAAAATTTATTTTGTATGTTCCAAATATACAGTCTTGCTTGAAACTGTTTGATGGGGATCCTGCTGTATTACACTGTGAACCTTACACGACTTCACAAAACAGAGTCAGGAGTCTGGTGTGCCCCAACTAACAGTGCTCGCTGGTTGCACACGATGTAATGTGCAGGAGTTGTTGGTGTTTTGAAGTTGTTAGATGCTATCATTCTTTAATTGGACTTTTGTAGATATTCTACAGTTACTGTCAGGTTGCATGCACCCAATGCTGAATATCACAGGGTCAATAGTTTGCCAATTTTATGTTACTTTCACTTCTGTATGTGTATGTATGTGTTCATGTTTGTTTTTTATGAAGTCTCTTACACATGATTTTGATTACATAGACAATTTTGTAACTTTTTTGTTTTATGTTGGGAGGAGTCATCACCTACAAAAAACAACTTCAAAAATAAACAATTTAAACAGGGCTTTGCAGGCACTACATGTTATTGAGTATACCATCTGTCGACTGGTTGCATTGGCAGTTTATGAGTGATTATAAAACAGAACAGTCAGCTAATCCCACAAGTTTTCAGTTGATAAATGAGTGAATTTGGGTACCAAATGGCTTGTGATGCCTTTAGAGCCAAATGAATCCCCTTAGTGGGCTCATACATTCACATTTATATTACTTTGGTCAGTTTGAACAAAGCGGCTCAATGCCCCCCCCACCTCCCATTTGTACAGTGTGTGTGTGAGGGAGCATGTGAATGCGAATGCATATATCTTAAATTACTTTGGAGGCATAACGCGTATATGTACATATTTCTAGATAGCCTGAAAAAAGCTAATAAACACTGAATGAAGAATGAAACACACTCAGAACATGGTTCTGTAATTGGGGGTCACCCAGGTAATGTAGGCTCCAGTTAATTGCAGTATAGTAAAAGGTCGAGTCTGCCATCACTCACACTCACATGCTATTGTGCAAATGTAAAGGTTAATGCAAAGCAGTGTTAGATTTTCCAAAAGCTTGACAAAAGCATCAGACTGCAAACACAACGCCTCTTGCCATTTGTGCAAACGGACCAATGGTGGAGATGCTAAACGTCACGTATGCCACGACCACACCATCTCATACACACAAAGAGGATACTGCTGCTACTACTACTACTACTACTACTAGCTTACATCGGCTAACAGTGCTCGAAGTCATATAAACAACTTTCTGCTCACTCGCGACAACTTTCTTGCACACTATTTAACTTGTGACATACGCGCTGTTATCAGGTGCAACCTTAGCTCCAGTGAAAGCGGTTCCAACCAATTAGAATCACGCGACGTTCGAGTGCTTATCAAACATCGGAATTTATATACACCAAAACTTTTCTCGCTTTTCTGATCGTTCGGTGAACAGAAATGTTCGGTTCAATAGAGAGATAGGTAAACCAATAGTTATATTTTCCTAGAGGCCCGAGATAAGGATGGTTAAATCAATCAAATAAAGCCGTTTTAAGTTATTAAGGTCTTCGTATATTAAAGATAGAACGGCTACTCTTTTTGTTCATCAACAAAAGAAACTCGAGCAGCCATAATATCCGATAGAGTTGAAGGCAGCATTAGTTGCGCCTGTTGGGGCACGCCCACATCCCTGCAGCAGGGTCTCGAATATTTGTTGCAGTTCGTGAGGTTTGCAGTTTGTGTTTTCCAAATGGGAAAGTTGGTCTTCATCTCGCTTGTAATAGCCGCGTTGTCGGCGCTGTTGGGAGAGAGGATTGTCAATTTAAGGTAAAGTTGAAAGCAACTCCAAAACAACAACGAGGCTATGTTTCGGTGTGCGCCTTTTAATGGCTTCAATGTTGAAAACGTTGCAGAAAAAGGACCCTCGCCTCCAGAGCGCTGGAGCAGAATCACCTTCCCAACTGTGTTACACTTAAAAACCTGGGTAAGTAAAGCCATAGCGGAATAAAGTTGAAAATGCAGGTCACGGTACTCCACAGAAAACTTCACTCTGTAATTGCAGATTATGGCTCAGAGGATATAACGATCCTTGGGGACGGGCTCGCCTTTATCAGCACCGTAAGTATTTGAGTTGATGGGCAGCCAAACACATGTGTGAAAGGTTAAGCAAACCTGTTATTAGAAAAGAACAGAGTAACTAAGAATAAAAGTCATGTTAATAACTTGGATCGAACCTGTCCAACAAACAGTGTGGTTTCAATCTGTGACCTATGCTTGTTGCTGTAAGAGAGAAAACTAACTCAACATAAACCCAAATGAATGTTTGTTAAATCCCTCTTGTGGTCTCCAAAGATAAAAAAGAAACCTCTCTTGATCCTATTTTAAAACCATGAGCTTTCCTTAAAGGTCAATTGTTTGTCTTCTTTTTTCTTTAAAATGCACTTGACCTGAGGGCTTGTTTTAGAATACAGAGAAACTTGTTGTTTAGCTAATCTGGAGGAAAAAAAGATCAAAGCATTATATGTAGCTACATCTAGGCTAAGGAGAAGCTTTTTCCAGCTCACTCTCAGTGATCATTTTTACTTTATGTATGTTCTTCATTTTGTTGTGCAAAATTTTTTATAGCCTGTGTGATTTCATATGTTTCTAATATCTCCAGGGTTTGAAGTATCCTGGAATGCCATCTTCAGATGTGACAGGAAAGATCTTCTCCATTGATCTGCAAGATTCCCGGATGAAACCGGTTGAGCTGCGTATGCCAAGAAACTTTGATCTGGAGTCGTTCAACCCTCATGGCATCAGTGTATACACCGATCCAAGTGGTAAAAGCTCTCATCATTTATATGTTGTTGCACATGTCACACATAAGTCTCATTTTAGGTGGAATCCTACTATAGTAGTTTTTCTATCTCTCATATTTTCTCAATAATAGTCCAAAATTTACACACTGATGGAAAATGATGTGTGGCTGTATAACTACTGAAGGCGGCTGGTGAATATTGTGTTTGTGTGTATGTGAGCAAACCTGTTCTATTAAGCTCGGGTAGTATCAGAAAGACAAAAAGGCACTATTTTAGGTGTGTCTGTAAATCCATCCATCCATTAATCTCAACTCTACAGGGTTGGATTACCACACTGTTCAAACCCCGAATGTTTTAGCTGTGAGGCGACAGTGCTAACAACTTCGCCAACCCTGTGTCTATACATGTCAAATAATACATGTAGAAATGGACACAATCAGTACGTGTCTCTTTTTGGTATATCTGTGCAAAAAAAAAAATCACAGACGTCCTCTTTTTTTCTACAATGCTTTCCTTGTTTTTCATCAGATGACACAATATATCTGTTTGTTGTCAATCATCCTCAACACAAAAGCCAAGTAGAGGTCTTCAGATTTGGTGAGGATGACCACTCCCTGGAGCATCTCAAAACTATAAAGCACGAACTTCTCTACAGGTAGAGTATGGTGACAAATTTAAACCTGAACTGTAATTTACGCCACAGGAAATGTAGTGGGTCTGAAACAATATCTGCGAAACTATCTCAAGTCATAGTTAACACAGCTATACAACAAGATGTACTTTATATTGTTATTAATAATAATTATTTCATGTAATTTGTTTTTTCTCTCCTTTTCAGTGTAAACGATATTGTTGCAGTGGGTGTGGATAGCTTTTACGCAACCAACGATCACTACTTTTCCAGTGAGATTTTTAAAGGTGTGGTGGAGCCTCTTCTCGCTCAGCCTTGGGCTAATGTTGTGTACTACAGCCCCAAGGACGTAAAAGTAGTGTCTGAGGGTTATTACTTTGCAAATGGCATCAATATCTCCCCAGACAAAAGGTAGGAACCTGCAGCAGGGTCATGCACAGTCATTCACGCTTCACATGTCTGAATTTCTTCGCTGTCATATTGTTTCTTGTTTATAGACATATATATGTGGTAGATCTGTTTGACCACAATGTGCACGTGTTGGAGAAGAAAGAAGACAATACGCTGGTGTCTGTGAAGGTAAATGTTGCAAAATTTTGGAAATATTTTTATACAGAATTTATTTTTTCACTGACACAAAGTGTTTCAGTAGTTACACATATTAGTTATCAGCTATAATCCTATAACTCTAACTTTGTAGGTGAAAATAAAACTTAATGTTTCTAGATTTTTTCACAGATTTTTTTATTTTTATTTCACAGTATATTTTTTTTGCAACTATACGTACAAAATCAGGTCATGCTAGAATTTTAATTTAAAGTAATGAAGATACTATGATGACAGTATAATTACAACCTTTTCTATGATGTCTCACCAGTCTGTGGCTGTGGGATCACTCTGTGACAACATTGAGGTTGACCCAGAAACAGGTGACCTGTGGTTAGGCTGTCACCCTAATGGATGGAAAGCTTTCATGTTTGACCCCAAGGACCCACCTGGATCAGAGGTTAGTCCATTCACTTTCCGCCAGATGGTAAATTGTGAGAATTATGACCAAAAAAACAGATGTTAAATGTATTGTGCTTTGTGTGTTGAATTTTTTTACATCTACAGCCTCTTCACTTAAACAGCTGATCCATAGTTTTACATTTTACTATAATTCGCTATGTATTGCCATGTTTTCCTCAGGTCATCCAAATCCAGAAGGTTCATTCTGATGAGCCAGTGGTGACTCAGGTGTACGCAGATGACGGACACGTGATCATGGGTTCCTCTGTAGCAGCTACCTATGGGGGGAAGTTGCTCATTGGCACTGTGTTTCATAAAGCCTTGGTCTGTGATCTGAAGTAGGCAATGACTGTATACTATGATTCCCAGTGAGCAGGAAAAATGAATAGAAGTTCAATAATAAAAAATTAACTCAAGATTTAATGTGATGATTTGAATGATGACCTTTATAGATCTTGTAGCAGCACTTGGAGCGTATGTGAAATACGCAGTTTGCCCTATTGAACTAACCAGGATGTGATGAAATCCCCTCAAGTCTCTCAGGTCCCATGAGAGTCTCTCAAGATGCCTCAGGAGCTAAAGGAAAATAGATGGATAGTGTTATCTAGATTGACAGTAATATCAACCATTTTCAAAAATGTCTTCAGACACTGGATTCACTGAATACATGAACCATTGTGAAATAAATGCATGGATGATGATGTTTTCTGTCAAACAAACAAAAAAAAGTTTATTAAGTGGTTTTACTGTGTATCATGAAAAGAATATTTTTCACTGATCACTCAGGTGACTGGTCACCTGAAAATGAAAGCTTTTGCATTTTACATGTTTGGTTGGCAGTTGTTGATTTAAATGATTTAAATGTCACATTTCTCTCTTGTATTAAACAAAGTGAGTCAACTCTAGCTTGTCCTGTGTTTCAACAAACATGCCCTGAAAAAGTGGTTTAATTCTGCAGACAGGTGACAGCATGCATAATGACTACACAGAAGCTCAAATGGTTAATGTGCCGCTTGAAAAACAATATACCAAAATGTACACATTTTTCTCTCTTGCATAACTCAAGTTACACAAGTTTATCTCATTTTCCTGCCAATCAGATATTCAGGTCTGCCCAGCTTCCTCCTTACCTACTGTGCTGTGTTCTCACATATTCCGAATGAAAATACCAAGTTCATATTGTGCATGACCTGTAGTTTGTTAATATTTATTTCTGTTGCTTTTAATATTTTGTTCCTTTCTACTTTAGCCCCAAATTTTTTTTTTCCAAGGTGTGTTGGCACCTTGTGAAATCATTCCTAAATAAACAGTTGACTTCTTAAAAAAGCTACAACAAGAAAGATGCCCCACATTTGCTGCTGGGCGAGAAGTTTTCATTGGAATAATCATGGTGACAGTCTGCATTAACCCATCCAGACTTCCTGGAGTTATGAGGTTAAATCTATTTCTGCTCATTGGGATGTACACTTTAGCGCCATCTTTGGTGCTGCTTTGTAAATGCATTCTCAAAGTGTTGTTGTGCAACCTTACACTGACCGTGATAGCCATGAGGAAAGCAATACTTGCGGTTGTTGTTGCTGCTTTTGCAGCTTTTATTGGACATAGAGTTCTTAAACTACAGTAAGTATTTATTACTTTTTGATGTTAACAACAGACTATATTTGGCTGTACAGTGGAAGTTTAGTAAATTCTCTTCGCAATGTTTGTGCGCTGTTTACTATACGAAGTACAAGAACAAGTCTGAACATGCAATGGCGAAGCAATTTACAAGTATAAGTACAATTTGGCATAGCAAGTCTTATGTAAAGGTCCTTTTGTTTCCTCGTTAACTCCTGTTTATAATTCTAACTCTGCAGGGAAATGACCCTTGCATCCAGAGAAGTGTCAGTGAAACACCTTAAGTGTCAGTATTTACAGAATATTGGTAAGCACTCTTGTTCTTCATGTTCATATCACTCTCCAGTTTTGGACATTTTTAGTCGTGAGTTAGATCAATGTGCATGTGTAAAATGTGATCATAACTGTAGAGTTTAAAGTCCAGGTAACTGCTAGTAGGTCAAGGGTCAGAGAATATATGTCTTGTAACTTTAAGACTGTACAATGCAAGAACTAAAAGAGGTTTCATTTTATACAGAGTATGGGGCGGAGGATATCACAATACTTAAAGATGGACTGGCCTTCTTAAGCTCGGTATGTCATCATGTATGATATGAGAGGTGTAATTCTCAGCCAAACGTGAGTCTCCCTAAGACAAACTGACCGATCTGCACCTGTATCTTACCTCCATATTTTCCACTCAGGGGTTGAAGTATCCTCCATTGCCTTCATTCTCTGATGATCCAGGGCAAATGTTCATGATAGATCTGCTGCATCCAAAGCCAACCCCAGTGAAGCTCAAAATCAAAGGAGAGCTGGACCTGACCTCTTTCAACCCACATGGCATTAGTGTATACACTGATGACACAGGTGATGTACAAATTTCAGCTAAAGAAAAAAACAAACAACACTGTCTGTGAATTAGGTGACTGCAATTGTTGTAAACATAAGAGTACTAAAAGCACTTGGCACCTTTTATTGGGCCTTTCACTCATCTTGTTGTTATAAAAAAAACTACAAAAAACTAAGTAAACAAAGTCAGAAACTGGTTTACAATTAAACAGAGCAAAATCACACAAAAACAAGCAATTAAAAAGAATGAACATAAATAAATATGAAGCAAAACATTTTGCTGATTCACAGGGAAGGACTTAAACTTAACAAACAAACTGGCTTTTATTGTGAAAGTGTCACAGGAAACAATGCAATTGTCACTGAGTTAAACCTGATCCTGATCATTTTCTGGGTCCTGTAGTTTTAAAACCGGTTCTACATACACCGTACTGTCACCATGGTAATCAGGAGTGTTAGCAAAACAACTGAAAAGATTATCGATTGCAAGTTTTGCTTACATGTTGAACTGCAGTGGAGAAACAGTGAGACTAGAACGTGTGTCTAACACTTTTTCATAATAAGGTCCACATTACTCTTTCTTTGCAGATGACTCTGTTTACCTGTTTGTTGTCAATCACCCTCAGCACAAAAGCCAGGTTGAGATCTTCAGATTTGTTGGAGACGAGACACTTGTGCACCTAAAAACTATCACTCACCCTCTACTCCACAGGTTCGTTCTTTGTAATAGTCCTTTACAGTCCATTACAGGGTTAACATTTGACAAACACTATATGCTTTGGTTTTTCTTCTTATCGTGTTTTTCAGCGTGAATGATGTTCTTGCAGTTGGAGTCGAGAGCTTCTACGCCACTAATGATCACTACTTCCTCAGTGATGCGATTCATTTTCTGACTATCCTACTGGGTCTTCCCCTTTGCAATGTGATATACTACAGTCCAGAAGAAGTGAGGGTGGCTGCCACTGGCTTTATGTCGTCTAATGGCATCAACATGTCACCTGACAAGCGGTTACGATCAGTTCATTTCTGAATTCACACCTGCACATTTGTTAAACCGATAAACACAAGGCATTATGTGTGTTATGTAATGCTGAAATAATACAGAAATTGTTTTTTTGTTTTTTTTTGTGAAGGTACATTTATGTTTCAGACATCATAGACCATGAGATAGACGTTTTGGAAAGAAAACCTGGGGAACAGCTGGTATATATTAAGGTATTACTGTGCTTACTTCTTATTTCTTGCATCTCGGTAAAATGAAATTAAGGGATAGTTGGAAGATCTGCACCACACTCATATCTGTCAGCTGTCATTTATATTTACTTAGCTTAATGACTGAAACCCCAGAAAAGTTTCTTTTGTTCCACTTCTTGTATAAGTTAGACAAACAAGATAAAATGGTTTAATACGTGAATTTTAGAGTTGTTTTAGAGTGGGCTGCATTTGGACCAGACCAGTTGTTTCCTCCTTGTTTCCAGTCTTTAGAGTTAAGTTAACTGGCTACCTGCTTTAGCTTCATATCTGACATAAAGTCTGGACAACCAACCTCTTAGAAGAAAGCAAATAATTGTCCACTACAAAATGATGATCTACTACAAATGAATCCTAGAAATGTATTTTACACAAATTTTACTCATTTTGTACCATTATTTCTATATCAAGTCTCATTTATTATTTTTTCAGTCAGTACATGCTGGGTCACTTTGTGATAACATCGAGGTGGACCACAAGACAGGTGACATTTGGCTGGGCTGTCATCCAAATTCCCTGAAGCTGTCAGCGTATAACCCTAAAGATCCACCTGGCTCTGAGGTTCGTCTTGTGTACCTTAAAATTGTGCCGTTTCATTATTATTTGGATTCACCTGACAGTTCGCCTGTCTTTGTGTCTCCCCCAGATCATCAAGATCAAGAACATTCTCTCAGAGCAGCCGGTGGTGAGCCAGGAGTACGTTGATGATGGCCACGTATTAATGGCCTCCACTGTAGCAGCCCCCTATCAGGGAAAGTTACTTATTGGCACTGTGTTTCATAAAGCCCTGTACTGTGATTTGAAATAATCTATGTTTTTTAATGTCTATAGCTGTTTTTGTTGTAGACTTGAAATGTTGTACCATAGATCTTTATAGGCACTGAATAAAAAAATGTTTTACTTGATATATACACTGGGTCTTTTTTTGCAGCTAATAATTGGAAAGTTCCATAAACGTTTGCAATTGAAGAGCATGGGCCCGTTTGATAGTGCAGCCTTAATTTGCATAGCTGTATGAAGTATTTCCACAAAATGCTGTTTGTTCCTTAGATACAGAACAGTATGTATGATATCATAATAGCTAATAAAACTCCTTCCCCTAACACAGTCTGTCTGGTTCCACTATTTCAGTTAAGGTCTGAGAAGTTTTAGAAAACATGGTTTACCCTTCTTTATCTTTGTCTATTAACAAATCTTCATTTACTTTAGATATTTTAAACCTAGTCCCCCCACCATCAGGATGCTGTGCAATTTGTTCCTCTGTAGCATCTTCGGCAGTTACAGTAAAGACGATACCATCGCTGTCTAAATTGAATGCAGTGCTGTCGTTGTTTTCTACATTTCCTGTCCTGGTACCGACTGCAGGTTCAGGACCTCCCTTGCTTTCCTGTATTAGAGAAAGCCGCTGCTCTTCATCACCTTTGTCAACGTCACCCTTTGCGTTCATAAACACTTCGCTGATGCTGATCAATCGCCTGTGACGTGGCGAGTGATCCAGGGTCAAGATATCGCTGCAACTCTTTGAGCGATTTATGTTGTCTGCAGCATTGTTTTGTTTTGCTGTGATTCCAATCTCCTTGATGACCGTGCTGTAGTCTTCCTCCCTCTCGGACAGGAAGTCGAAGATGTCGATGACAGATGGCCTCACGTCTGCGCTGCACTTGTCCTCTACAGACTGTGGTTCCTCTTCATGCCTGTGCCTGTGTCTCCTTTTCTTAAACACCTTGTGAGCTTCCACTACCATGTGGACGTTCCAGCTGAAGAACAGAGACAGCCAGGCGAGGCCCATGTAGATCCATAACTCTGCAAATACTCTGTACAGTCTGGGGTATTCAATGTTTGGGTTTACACCTGAAATAGAAGGAGGTACCCTGCATGACTTTTCTAACAGAGGACTTAACCAAACAAAAACAGACACACAAATAACCTTAGATCAAATGATTTGACATTGTGCCATAAATAAACCTACCTGCCACATAATCTCCAAAACCAACAGTTGTGAGTGTGATGAAAGAGAAATAGATCCCTTCCAGGTAGCTCCATCCTTCCAGAGACATGAAGACGAATGGAGGGATCAGTAGGTGTACGATCAGTCCCCATAACAGGAACAAGGCTGTACAGGTTAACTGGACCTTTTTCTGACAGAAGGGAGAACAAAAAAATTGTACAGCAAAATATTCATGTGATATACTGTATAAACTTCATGAAGCTGCCTTACAGTATTGGCATGAATATTTACTCTGCAGTTCAGTCGTTTCTTACCACTGAAATGCCTTTACGGATCAGAACCTGCGAAAGCCGTTTGGCTCTGTCTCCAAAGAATGAACCCAATTCACTTATCCATACAAGACATAGGGGGATCCCACACAGACCATACAGGATACAGAACACACGGCCACCTTTAGTTTTGGGGGCAACATTCCCATAACCTGTAGATGACAAAACCAATTTTATAAACTTCTATACACAACTTAGTGATAAGAATATAAATCTGGGTTGCCCAGCTGAAAGTATAAATATCTTCATCCTTGTGTATTACACACTTTGTCTTTTTAACTTACTTACTTTTTACTTACACAGTTTAACTACTTGCAAAGAATCCTTTTACATATCTGATTAGAAATGAACATTCACTGCGCATTTGTTAGGTTGCCATGATAATCCAATGTGCATTTAATGTTTCTATCTTAACATTCAAGGAAATGGTTTTCCCAGTTTCTAGTAAGATATGAATGACAATTACAATACATGATGTACAAATGAAAATATTTGATTAGTGCCAAATAATGTACATCTCACACAAACCTATTGTGGTGACAATGGTGGCAGCAAAGATGACAGAGTTCCCCCAGTCCCATGTGTTAAGATGTTTGTCCCCAGTGATGGTCACACCTTGACCTGCAGCCTCCGACACTATCTGTGGAAAACCATTTGAGCAAATATCAAATGACCAAATGTCTCAAGGATTTTTTATTTTATCCAATGTATTTTCAAAAAGTCTTGGACTTAAAGCATCTTTTAATTTAAACTAAATCATCAGTGACAAAGGCTGCTTTGCTCTGTGGCTGAATTGTGAAACCTCTTTGATTGTTTAACATGACGTAATTCAAAATACAAAGGAAAAGCAAAACGTGCATGGGAAATAACATGAATCAGACGTTGGGTATTGGGACATATTATGGCATCTTGTAACGTGTCCTTAGAACAGATACGATTTTTTTATGGCAAAAAAACTTACAGAATGGACCCTCACCTGATCCTCACCCTATTCTTCCATATACCTTATTATACTGACAACAAATACATTGAACTTTACAGTATTTATTCTCCTATAAAAAAATCTCGTTCAGCCATTAAAGCCGGGACACACCTTGTGCAAACATTCAAATATTTGTGGTTAAGGTGACATGTACCTGCATGTAGCACACTGCCATGTGTGAAACAAACTGTGAATACTTGAACTTTCTTATTCCACAACAAACGAGCTTGTTAGTAGCCATTATAGGCTTTACAGCGACCTGACGCACTTCAGCCGGGTTCAAATGGGTGTTTCCCACTCCTGACCAGGAAAAACTGGTTCTGAGGTGTCCTTGCGTGTAGTATAGTCCACACAGGCGATGAACTTCATACTTACTTTCTCACAGTGTGTAGACTCCAATTTGAGGTTATTGAAATACAGTTTTTTTTATAGTAACCTATGAATATACACAAAGACACTTATTTACTTTTAACTTTATGAGAGTTTATGGGAGTTCTGGTTGGGCAGCCTTCCTTTAGTTACACAGCAGGTTAATGTAGTTTCCCCCTTTAGGATAAATAGGAAACTCCTTTCTCACAGCCATGGCGTTTATCTCTCCTGAATAGCCCACTATAAACGACAAATATGTTCATACCTCCAGAATTTCGTCCAGATCCTCTCTTGTTAAACAGGTATACTTCTTCAAAACGTTTTCCTTCTGCAGAATATATTTGTCTCTGGACGCTATCCAGTTTGGCTCCTCAAGAATTTGGAAGATTGCGGCCCCAATCGAGAGGTAAAAAATAATACATGAAGTTAAAAAAGGACCCTTATCAGCCATATTAAAGTCATAACTTCACACTTCTGTCTTACGACGCCCTGTGGTTCATATTCCCTCAGAGGATTGGCGTTACTCTACACGCTGTGCTTTCTTCCTGGTAGAACATCATAGACTGCCACAGTGCTCTCAGTGGAGACTAATCCTTACTCATCTCGGTCCAGGAGTCACCGTAAAACTTTTTTTTTTTTTTTTTTTTTTAACTTTGCAATCTTCAGTTGAGTCTATCCTTACTGTACTATTTACGTTTGAAGATGAACACAAATGAGGCCATTATTACCCAGCTGATAATAACTTGTGGAAACAAAACAAAACAAATTTATATTTAGTGAATATACTTAAGCATCAAATCACCAAAATAAAAGCACTCATTATGCAGAATGGACCGTTTTGAGGATGATGCTTATTACTGATTATTATTATTAATGCATTAATGTGTATATCACTTTTGTAGCTAGGGACCAATGAGTCTGATCACATCATAACAACATAATGAAATGAGATTTGATTATATTCTATAAGGTATCAAATAAAAGGTAAGGTATCAAATAAAGTAAAATCTATCTATCTATCTATCTATCTATCTATCTATCTATCTATCTATCTATCTATCTATCTATCTATCTATCTATCTATCTATCTATCTATCTATCTATCTATCTATCTATCCCCATGTCTTTTATGACTGTATGATGTAGTGAGAGAACAACTCAACAGGGGGCAACAATATCACTACTCATGATTCATGCACTTTTGTGAACTGTCTGTGGGAGATGACAGTTGCTCTTATCTCCATGTGGGGACATCCAGAGGGCTGGAGTTAAGTGTGTGAAGTTAATCACACTGGGTGGATCCTGGCTGTACTGCATGATAATGGATGAGAGGTTGTCCACAATGTGACATGATATTCTACATGAAAACTGAATGGAAATCTGTCCTTACATTCATCTATCTATGTATCTATCTATGTATGTATCTATCTATCTATGTATCTGTCTATCTATCTATCTATCTTGACCCACTGCTGCTTCAGATTCGAAAGTGCTATACTAAATAGCTGAAGAACCTTTTTAAGGCCATGCAGATATATTTGACTAACCTACTGGGATTTTGCCAACACTGGCCACTGGGTTTTAGGTAATACTGAGACAGATGCTCCAGCTGTAGCAGCTGCTAGATTGAGGTCTGCAGCGCCCTCTGAGAGTTCACTCTTTTTTTTCCCTTTTTTTTTTTTTTTACAGAGCACAACTTTATTGAGGAGACAATGATGGAAAATAATGGTAATTTACCACTTTATTGCACAAACTAATGTGTTTTAAAAGAAAGTAATAATTACTTATATAGTTCAGAGAACACTTAGTGCTTTCTGCATCTAGTATGCTGCACATTGTTTCCTAAAAATAATATACAACAACCCTTCACACATGCACACAGCGCCCCTCTGTGGAACGATCACTACAAACATACTACTGGACGTGTGTCCACTCCAGACATGGCTCTGCATAGAGAGCAGGTGGGCTTGGCTAAGGTTTGACATTTCTGATATCAGACTTGTTTGAGATCACTCCGTCAAACTGGCAGAAAAGTTGGAAGCAGTTGCACAAAAGTTTAATGTTTGACCACACATTCTTCAAATGCCCAAGCCCTGATACTGACACCACTCGTGTAAATATGAACCCATGCTGCAGGAGGACTTTTCTCTCAACATCACCTTAGTTCCTGTTTGTTTTCAGGCGGTTTGGACTCGCCCACTAACCAACACTGTGCTGCAGGGAATATACTGCACCTGACTCACCTGGAATGGCAAACAGACATGCCTTGCATTGATGCATCTCTCGCTTCCTCTTCAACTACCAGTGTAACATTACAGAGCAGAACAGAGTGAGAGTAATCTAGGTGATTTTAAAGTAATGCTCCCACCTCTGATCTCCACCCATCATTAGTTAATGCTTCGTCATTGTTGCTGCGTCACCGCCTCTCTACGGTCTAGTGCGTGGAAACCTAATCGATAGTTTACAAGTTCCTCTGAAAGGAAACACCGGAACTATGGCATCAAATTAAAGGTGGAGAACCCACAGAAGAGGAGACGTCTGTCTGCTCAGGTATGACCCGCTTACTCAGACACTGACATTGTGTTTGTTTCACACACCTATTTTTTTTCTCCCTAGCGAGTTTTTGCCTGTTTGTCGCTCCCCGTTTCCACACGGTAGTTCGTGTATAGTTCACGGCGCCGTATTTAGAAGGATTATGTCAAACATGTCGAGGTCAGTGATGTTTGTGGTGTTAGCCTACATAAGAAGCAAGACACAGGACTGCTAACCTGCAGTGAATTTTCGACTACATGGTAAAATATATATATGAAAAAAGGTCGGACATGTTCGCAGGAGGTTTGTTTAAAGGTTGCTTTCTTTAGCCTACACAAACTCTTCATGCACCAGACAGGCTACCTGCTGTAGGCTAATTTACCTGAAACAAGACTTTCAAAGCCAAAAATAATTATTTTGTGTCAGGTCTGTTTATTATTCATACAACAAAGATACCAGTCTACCTGCTCATATTATTAATTTGACTGATTTGGGTCACCTGCACATTGTTTCCACCTTGTTTTGCTGATGATAGCAATATAAGTCACACAACTGTATGTGTAGGCTAATGAATTATATGCTCAGGCAACCTTGAGTATAGCATACAGGGCCACATAAGTAATTTGTTATGCAAAATAAAAGTTGACCTCTTATTTGTACATCCCCCCCTGAGTCTGTGTGCTGTAACCTGTGTCTTTTCTGTGCTACACTGATGAAAGAGGTATTTACTTGCACTAACACATTCTAACTGTGTTTCTCTCTTGGTACCTCTCACCTGGACACACTGTCCTGGACTGACCATGGGTTGCAACAACAACCGTCTACATGGACATGATGTAAGTATCAAAAACCATTTAAGCCTAATGAGCAGGACTCCATCGGTATCCTCTGCATGCATGTGTCAAGTTTAGGCCTTCCAGCTCAAAAGCGTCTTATATTATAACTCCTTAATCAACTGTGTGAAGAAATGACTATCTGTCATCAGCCATTTCTTCATATCTCATAAAAAAAAGGTTGTGGTATTTTATGATTAGGTTATGTTACAGTTAAAAATTTGTGAAAGCTTGTAGCTGAGCTTATTTTACGCAGTTTCTGTTGACCTCCTGGCGCCCATATTAGTCTAGTTTTGGGAGGGGTGGCGTGTGTCACCCTCAGGCATCTGGACGCAAACACAGCTTTATCTCTCGTGAACACATGTTCCAGCCTGCGTTACAGCTCTATGTTACGGTAGGGACGGATTGCCGGGGATTCCATCTCTCACGACAGATAATAAGCTTTCTCCATGGAGTTTTTTTTTTTAAGGTGACTCAAAATACACATGTTTATATTTAGATTAGGCTGTGCCCGTGTAGAGGAGACTCCAGGAGTATAATTATGGTGTAGTCAAAGTGTTCAATATGATGTAAATCATGTGATACAAAGATACCAGTCCCACCATAGTGACCGTTCAGCCCAATCATCACCATGAACAGTATCTGGAAAGTTAATTCCCTCAGCATCTCTCCACCAGGTGGCAGTGTAAACTAAGACAACTTGGCCATGTACAGTAGTGTCAGCTGATCAGCCACAATGCAGCATGTACTTAGGTGGCCCTGGAATGTCAGTTGGAATTTGTTCAATGTGTGGTGCGAGCTCGAGGGCTTTGTTTAAAAAAATTTTTTACACTGTCTTTGAGTTCTTTAAATCTCAGATGAGATCCAAGTATTTGCATATTCATGTAAGCATTTCATTTCTAATCTGTGCTCCCAGTTTGCATTGTTTCTTATGGCCAATTTAGTAGCTGCAAAAAATACACAATTCATTATGAATAATTCATTTTTTGATAATGTTGCTCCATCTAATTCTTTGTTCTAGGTTGTAACACAGGACACATTTAATGTACGAAACATGAGGTGCTGACTCTTCTCTTTCTAAACATCATACAGAGTAATTTAAAGTCTCTGAGGTGTTTCATGCCTTCAGACTTGGCCCTAAAACAAGAAGTAGGGACAACATGTCTGCAGGCTGAAAGGGCTGGAAACATGGAGCATTCCTGGTTCATAAATTCTTAATAACATAATGGTGCACTATGAATATTGATGCCCCGTTACCATCTATCCCATCAGTGCTCTTGGGCGCCCAGATTCTGAGCACAAATAAAAAACCCTTCAACGATGCCTCCATCATATGCACTCAAAATTCATATTTAAAGCATTTTCAAAGCTGCGCATGTTGTTTTACGTTAAATATGAGAAGACAGCCAGTGTGGTATGTGTGTGATGCATACCCAGATGCAGTGCTGAAAGTCAAAGGGAGAGGAATTTGATGGAAGTGGTATATGGGACATTATGTAATCATTCAGCGATGGAGCCAGAGAGGGATAAAGATGTTCCAAACAAACATAACCCCCCATGCACTCAGCTGGAGTAATGCACTGCACCATCGCATGTCTGCTTGTGCTTTTG
>OMNW01009596.1:66408-78566 GCA_900303245.1 Selene dorsalis
TCCATGACCTCAAACTCTCTGGCCTCATAGTATAGCATAGTCTGCCACCTAGTGACCATTTTCTGTATGTGCAGTCTAATGGATATGATGTGTATATGTGTAGTGATACAATGTTGCATCTGTTTTTGTGTATGCAGGATCTGGATGGTGTTGACATTACACTTGGGGTGTGCTCCAGTGGTCTTATGGTTTACAAGGACAAGCTGAGGATTAACCGTTTCCCTTGGCCCAAAGTGCTCAAGATCTCTTACAAACGCAGCAGCTTCTTTATCAAGATCCGGCCATCAGAGGTAAATCACAAACATTTACTCTTTAGTCCTGGAATGATGCGAAGTTTTCGTCTCTCATAATTACTTATGGATTTTGCTTGGAGCTATTTTTAAGACCTATTTACAGTTTGTTCATTCGATCTATATATCATGTTAGTCTTCAGTATAAGGTAATTATATTCCACTCTGACTTTGTAATTGTTTCTTCACCTACAGCAAGAGCAGTATGAAAGCACAATTGGCTTCAAACTGCCCAACTACAAAGCCTCAAAGAAGCTGTGGAAAGTTTGTGTTGAACATCATACCTTCTTCAGGTAAGAGCAGGCCACTCTGACCTTATTCTGAATGACACTTCCCTGCCCAGCAACCAGGGTCATTCTCAGGTCATGCCTATCCCCCAGATAATTGGCTAAGCAGCTTAATCCTTGCACGGACTCCATGGCACTGTAACCAGTGAAAAAAAGATACACAACCATAGTCTTGAGCTCAGAAGAAACATTAAATATTTTGTCTTGATAAGATCATGGTCTAACATATTGCTAACCTTTTTACAGTTACACAACAATGTCAATTTGTAGTAAATGCAAAATCCTGTGATGTAGTATTAATATAATTCTTTATTTAAACCCCATTTTGATGAAATTGTCAAACTGATCAAATGTTGGATGGATTAAAATGAAATTACTGTGTGTGTCCTTCAGGGTTTCGACAATTGAGCCTCCCTCATCACGTCGCTTCCTCGTCTTGGGGTCAAAGTTCCGGTACAGTGGACGTACTCAGGCCCAGACCCGCCAGGCGAGCTCCATGATTGATCGCCCAGCTCCCCGCTTCACCCGCTCTGCAAGCAAGAGGCTCTCCCGTAACTTCGATGGAGGTATGAGCGTGAATTGCGCGAACCACGATTGGTCCCTCAGCATAGTATGTGTATCTCGAAATGAACGCTTTTCTCCAACTTGTTTCGCTCTCACAGCTGGAGATGACACTCTCCAGTTTCTGCAACTGCTCTCAGCATCAACCAGGTCTGAGGTTGATGACTGGACAGTGATGCTGGAATCTGACAAACCTCAGCCTCCGTCTCAATTCCCAGGTACCTGGAACTGTGTGGAAGTGCCCCAACGCTTTTTGGCATATTTGCAATATTTGCTTCATTCTCGCTCACAAACATCCTTATCGCATCAATTAACATCCCTGTTCCTTCTGGACCATTTGCTTTCATGCCTGCAAACCTTTGAAGACATTGCCCTTCAGCTTTGGCAAAGATGGTTAAGTTGTCAGGAGGCTGACCTGATCTGATCCATCTTGTACTTTCCCTGGCATCATCCCAGGGTATCTTTGGTCACCGTGAACTCTTACAGTGAAAATAATGAGTTTCCTCACATGCTTAACTGCACACGGCACTTCCAGTCTTGAAGCTACTGTTCCTCTTTTTTTCGGCATTTTCAGGTGTTGCTGCTTGATGTGTGTTGCACAACAACTACTTGCATTTGCTTCTAGCTTGCATCTTGATGTTCAACATCATGACTGACTGACTCAACTCATTACTACTCCAGTGACTGTCATTAAAACAGGATGAAGCTAGAGCTGTAAACACCCAAAGTTTATGGACAGTTTTGCCCTTTTTTATCTGCCTGGAAGAATGAGAGGCATCGTTCAGCTTTGTACTAACCGCAGTCGAAAACACGCTCGAAGCAATATGAAACAATCACAGCGGCTGTCGTCTCTCTAGCAAAACATTACATAACTGTTATCACCTCGTCATCTCTTCGCAGCCAGAGGGGAGTATGAGCAGACTTTCACTCAGTCATGGGAGGAGGGGCAGTCTGTTCAGATGGTCACAGTAACCTGGCAAGAGACTGTGACTGTTGAGGATGGCTCTCAGACCATCACCCAGTCAGTCAGTCGGCCATGGCAGCAGCTGGCCTCTGATGACCAGCAGCAGCAGTGGAGAAAAGAAGACGAGTGGTCTTCCCTGCTGTATCGTCATCCTCCTTTTTCCTTTACCCCACCTTTTGATTTTGTGAAACAACCAGGTATCGTCACGCATCTGCCACCATATGTATGCTCATGCTGCATTATCTCCATATAAACCACACATGTTGCGCTGTTCTGACTTTTTATTTTCAGCTGTTTTCAGTCTGAGATTTTATTGTTTTTCTTCCCATTTGCTGTGAAATTGCTGAATATTGCTTTTCTGATTTTTGTCAGCTGAGATCAGCTTGACAAAAAAGAGCTCAATGAACAGGCTATTGCAACCTGTGCTGACACAGCAAGATAATTGGTATCTCTACTTTGACCGAATCTTCACCCTCTCTTCATCTGAGATTGTTGAAAAACCATGTGAGTTTCTTTGTGTGGAAGTATGACAAACAATTATGAAATTCCAATGTAGATTGTAAAATTTGGTAACAACTTGCATTTTTAACCAAATTTTGGTTTGTTTCATGGTTCATCCCTGCTCCTCAAAGTCTCTCCCCCAGCTCAGCTCCATGTCCAGGAGAAAGAAGATCAGGAACTGACCAGGGAAGAGGTCATTGACAGGCTTCAGGAATCGGTTACCTTGGTAGACAAGCTGATAGAGGCAGGTGATTTGGAAAGGAGACTGAGGGAAGTGAGGTATTTGGAGGGAAGGCTTCAAGAAGTGGATGAGATGGCAGAGAGGCTTCAAGGAGTGATAGAGGAAGAATTAGGGAAGGAGGAGGTAGAAAAGTTAAGAGAAGAAACAGAGCAGGAATTGGAAGGGAGAAAACAAATGCAAGTGGAAGGTATAACAGTGGAAGGTATAACAGGAAGAGTGGTCAAGAAATCTGTGAGGATAATGGAGACAAAAGAGGAAAAGGAAGTGGACGAATTGGAAGAGCAAATAAAGCAGGTGTTTTTAAAAGGTTTGTTGCCTGAGGAGGAAGAGGTTGAGGTGAGGCAGCAGAGCGAAGTAGAAGTGACAGAGGAGAGTGTGCTCGATGATGGCCTGAGACAGAGGCTACGACAGATAGAGAAGGAATGGCAAAGTGAGGTGGAGGAGAGGCTTGGCTCGCCAGAAGAGGTTTCCACCACTTATGCAACTGAAATTCAGAGGGTGGAGCATAGGACTAAGAAGACAGTAACTATTGTAGACGAGAGAGGGCAAATATTGGGAGATGGAGGTGACATGCAGGAACAGGCTGGTGAAGTACAGGAGAGATTAGAAAAACAAGACATGTGGCGTAAGACAGACGTACTGGTGGAGAGAACTCTGAGAGAGGTCACCTTAGAGCTTCAGGCAGAGGATCAGCCTCAGGTGGAAGATACAGACGTCTGGTACATCCTTTTTGACCAGCCTCCATACAAAGCTGTTTTTATACCACCAGGTACAGTATATTGTTGTGCGGAACAACTGTTAACCACTACTAATCTATAGTAGTTTCCCATTTTTTTTGTCCGTCTGTCCACAAAGCCCCCTTGAGATTCAGTAAAAATCGGAAGTTAAAGGAGAATTCAACAAGCTGCTTCCTTTCTCACTGTGATCATTCTTCTCCTTTCTTTTCTTTTAGATAAAATATGACATTTATGAAAGGGCTGTCTGTGCTAGGTATAGTTTTGGGTTATATTCAGGCAGATCTAATGTAGTGGAAGCAGCTGACATGAAACAGTGCAAAAAGGAGGTAAATTATATATATCAAAGGTTCAGAAGTGGCCTTAGCCTAAGTGTTCAGGACAGGGAATGTTTTTCAAGCAACAAACAATTCTGACATATTAACCAACTTAATTTTTCTTCTTTTCTTGTATTATCTCCTACAGTGAGATATTTAAGATTTTGGACTGTGGATGTGCAGTCTTATATGTATAGACAGTATATTCAGTATAATCAAAAGCTTCCTATCACTGCGTGCTTGCTCCCACATTGAAAGGCTCTGTTTCATTTCTGTCATGATTAGTTACCACTGTGGAATACGCTCAAGTGGATGAAGGCAAGTATGTCACCGCAAAGACTGAGATTACAACAGTTGAAGAGAAAACAGAGATTGTGATAGAGAGTGAAATAAAGGAAGAGGCCACATGGCGTGCACCGGAGATCTCACAGACCATCACAGAAAGGGATGATGACTGGTTTGTGTTGGTGGATGGTGTCCCCAGAGAGATATCATATGTACCGCCAGGTATGGCTAAAATCCCCTTGTGCCTTAAACCATGCTTTCTGTTGTGCTGACTATTTGTGTTAAAACAGTTTCTGTTTGTATCAGTTGCCTTGAAGGAACAGGACCAGGTGGAGGCTGAAAGTTTTGTCTCTGTGATTGAAGCCCCAGACGTTCAGGAGATTAGAGAAATAGTTATTGAAGAGAGAGAGATAGTAGAGGAGACACCAAGAAGTCCACCAGAGATCCCACCACAGCCGATGAGAGTGAGAGATGATGACTGGTTTGTGTGGTGGGATGTTGTTCCCAGGAAAACATCATATGTACCACCAGGTACTGCTAAACATCCCCCTGTCCCTTACATTATGCTTTGTATTATGCTTTTTACTTAAAATTACCTCTGTTCTCATCAGTGGTCTTGGAGGAACAAGTCCAGATTGGGGCAGAAAGTTATGTCTCTGTTGTTGAAGCTACAACAGCTGAGATCAGAGAAGTCATTGTTGAAGAGATAGAGATAATACAGGAAGCACCAAGACAACCAGAAGAGATCCCACCACAGCCAGTGAGGGAAAGAGATGATGACTGGTTTGTGTTGTGGGATGTTGTTCCCAGAGAGACATCATATGTACCACCAGGTACTGCTAAAATACCTCTGTGCTTTACATAATGCCTCGTGTTTTGCTTGCTACTAGTGTTAAAACTGTCTGTGTTCATATCAGTTATCCTCAAGGGACAAGACCAGATGGAGGCAGGGGGTTATATCTCTGTGACTGAAGCCCCAGCAGTTCAGGAGATTAGAGAATCATTTGTTGAAGTGAGAAAGATAATAGAAGAAGCACCAAGGCGTCCACAAGAGATCTTACCACAGCCAGTGAGAGATAGAGATGATGACTGGTTTGTGTTTCTGGATGCTGGTCCTAAAGAGACATCATATGTGCCACCAGGTACTGCTAATCCCCCACACTGCATCACAGCCTTATAAAGCAAGCAATCATCTTGAGCTTTGCAGAGACTCATATTCTTAAATATGAAGGCACTATCTGATTTTTTTTTTTTTAATCTCTTGTGTCATAGTTACCGTTGTGGAGCGTGCTCAAGTTTCACCAGGAGAATTTGTATCTGTGATTCAAGTAGCAACCATGGAGCAGAGAGAACAAAAAGTGGCTGTTGTCGTAGAAGATGCAGAAATAAAACAAGAGCTGAGTGAAAAGCGAGTGGCAGTAGTGCCACAAACTGTGAAAGAAATAGAAGATGACTGGTTTGTGCTGCTGGATCTTGCTATCAGAGAACCATCTTATGTGCCACCAGGTATTACCAACTTTCTTTTATGCTCTTCCCCCGTCCCTTCAAATGGACTCACTCAATACTAACTCAATTTGTCACCTTTTTGGTTTAAGTGTTTTATGGCGCTCTTCAATCTCTTTGTTATTAGTTACCATGGCTGAGTATGTTCAGACTTATCCTGGAAAAACCATTTCTGCTGTGGCTGAAACAAGAGCTGTGGAGTTCAAGAAGGAGGTTGTAGTTGAAGTTATTGCGGTGCAGAAAGAGGAAAAGAGACTTCCCGTGCAAATTATTCCAGAGATGAAAGTATTCCAGCCTGTGAGAGAAAGAGACGATGATTGGTTTCTGCTGCTGGATGTTGTTCCCAGAGAAACTTCATATGTTCCTCCAGGTACACACAGCCTTCAAACACCTACTACTTTAGTTACAAGAAATCTGTTTTAAACTTGAGAACTTTAATCCCTGAAACAATTAAGAATTGCTGATTTTCACTTACAAAGATATAATATTTTACAGATATTAAGTTTCTATCACATTTTTTCTATTTGGCTGAAGCTTACATTTTAAATTTTCTTTGTTTTCAGTCTCTCAGGCAGTGCCCAGCCAAATTTATCCCAGTGCTCAACCTCAAATTACAGTGACGAGCACAGAGCAAAAGTTGCAGAGGGTTGACTTTGAGCAGATTAGACCGCAGCCTTCACGTCCACTACCAGAGAGAGATGATGACTGGTTTGTGCTATTTGATGCTGTCCGTGACAAAGCAGTCATTCTGCCATCAGGTACTCAGTTCATGTATTTTCACATGCAGTCACGCTAAAACATGTTAATGACATTCACTCAGCAAATTGTTTCAGCATTTTAGCAGCTTTCTAACTAACTTTTAGGGCTGAGCATTCATATGGTGGATTTACTAGTGATACTGTCTGTTTATGCCAGTTACCCCTTCTGAGATTGTTCGGGATACAAGGAAGACATCTGAGGTTGAGGTGAAAACCACAGAGACTAGAACATGGAAGAAGACGATAATTAGTGTGGACAGAAGGCAAGACGAGACACGTTTCTCTGACATGAGACAAATCCAAATTGCACCTCCATCAGAGAGAGAGGGAGGAGATGACTGGTTCATCCTGTTCGACATCATCCGAGAAAAGCCTGTTGTTGTACCATCAGGTACTTCATGTTGCCATAGCATGTATAATGAAAATGATTTTGTAGATACGAACCTGTCTATTTTGGTATGTTTATGATGCAGTTATTCGTTGTGATTTGCCAGAAGCTCATTACCGTACAGCACTGTAAATAATTTGTACTTCATTTCCACAACAATACCTAATTGTATATTTCCATTAGCTGCTGTTCCTCTGCGCGAGCAGCTCCGACAAGAGGTCACAGTTCCAAGAGCTGTGGCCAAAACAAGGGTCGCTGTTTCTGAGACAAGACCACTGTTTGAGAAACGAATCCTGGAAGAAAGACGTCCAGTCACACAAACACATGTCAATGGTGATTGGTTTGTTCTACTAGATGCTGGCCTCAAAGAGTCAGGTATTTTTATTTAACCCGTTTTGGCCTGTTGGTTTGCAGCAGCTCACACATGAGCACGCTTTTTTCATTCCATGAAACGCTTATTAACCTTTGCCATGTGTTTGCAAGATGCACTGTCTACAGGTGGAAGTGCATATTTGCTGTTGTTCAAGGAACTCCAGCAGTGCTATGTGTTGCAGAGTGAAGAAACAAGGTCTTAATCTCTGCATTTTACCAGTTCAACCTCACAGAGCTTTTTAGCTCCTTGCAGCCTCACATCATCTGCCTTTGAATCCATCACTGGATCTTAACAAGAGCTAATCCGTGCTTTTGCTCTCATTTCACTTTCACTTGCTTCTCGGTTGTGTCACGTTCTGAATGCATGCTTATCCTTTATAAAAGGGAATCAACAAAGGCACAGTAAGGTACAGTATACCCGTGAAGTGTGCGCATGTATCTGTTCATAGAGGCTTGAAAGTGTAAGTATGATGTGGATTTTTGCATAAATGTGTGTCTGTATTTGAAGCTTTCTCGCTGTTTTTCAAATGTGCATTGTATTCTGAGATGTTGTGATCATGATAAATGTACATAAAACTTTAATCTTTGTGATGCATTTGTCCAGTTTATTCATTTCTGTTTGGTCTGTATTGTGTCCAGTGGTGAGCACACAGAGGGGCCTCCGTCCCGTCAGTGCTCCAGTCTTCTCCCAGGCTGCTCTGGCCGAGGCGGGAATCCCCATGGCCCCTTTTGACCAGCCCCAGACCTCCACTCCAATCAAGACCACCCGCATGGAGGAAAGAAAGCTGGAGGTCACAGTAGAAGCTGTGGAGCCCTCAAAAGAGGCTGCCTCTGAGGTCAAGGTACAGTTTCTGCAAACACTCTTTTACACATTTTTTCAAGAGCAGTCTAACGGTTTATTTCTCAGAAAAAGAAAGAAAAAGTTTGCCTATACATACTCTATGTATGTAGACCATGTATGTAACAGGACACTGGTGGCAGTGAGAGTTGAACAAATAATGATGTGTCCTCCTACTTTAAGAAGAGCTATTTTATCATAACTACCTGTTGGCCTTCAATAATTAAAGCTAAAGTAGCAAGCAGAGATTGTTCTCTGTGTCTGAGTGTGAACTGTGTCTCTCTTGCTGCTGTAGCCAGCAGTGTGGAGGGACCAGGGAGAAATATACTCTTCACTGATATCCACCATCAATGGGGACATTCAGGTTAGTGTCAGACACTGGCCTATTGCATGTCATCCCATGGAAGACAAGACATGTTTCCACTACGGCTGAGCTCTGGAGTGTTTCAGCCAACAAGCAGAGGATGCTAACATGTGTTCCTCTCTCCTCCCTGGGGTAGCACGAGTCTGAGGTGACAAGCACGGAGGTGGTGCGAATGCGAAAGGTCAGACTCCGAGCCTCGTATACGTTTCCATAGCCATTTCTCCACCTCCATTCTTATAATATCAAGCTTCTCATCCAAAAGACTAATTTCACCCTCTTCTCATGTTGTGCTTCCATACGGCTAGGTCTTAAATGAAAACTACATCAGGTTCGATGCACATGCAATATATTTTAAGGTGTAGAAAAATGTACAGATGGATAGAATATGCAAACATGAAGTAACCGTAACTTTAATATGTCGAGATCATGCTTGTTTAAAAGTGTGTTTTACACATGTTAGCTGCGTAGAGGTTAAGAAGGCATTCATTCCTTCTCATTGCTTGTTGTTGTCATAAACCCTGGAATGCACACATGCATGATTATAGATTAAATGCACTTCACTAAAAATGAGCATGATAAATGGTGTTATCACATTTCTGTCACTCCACCATTCTTTATTTCTTTGCTCAGTACAAAAAGTTTCATCTTTATTCAGTCCTCTATATCCTCAAGTTATTTGCTTTGGTAGTACATGCAATTCGGCCCCTATGTCCACTTGTTCCCAAACTATTTGCATGCAGACTCCTCACAACTCCTCTTGTCTGTTGTTTTAACACTTGTGTAAACGTCATTGTATGCATGTCCGAAGTGTGGCAGTTTGATGCCAGCTTACAGGGAAACTGAAACAAACCCACACTTTTTGTTCTTTTCATTTTTCACAGAAAAGAGCTAAGAAAATTGAGGGTGACTCAATTTATATCAGACATAGCCTTTTAATGTTGGAGGTTTGTATCCGTTCTGTAGAAGCCAGTCTCTGGCTGTATTTTCTTGCTCTTTGGCACACTGGCTGCTGTTTAATATCACGCTTGCATGTGGCACAATTCACACTTTTTGCATCAGCGTTTAATGATTGTCTATAGATTACATGGTAAATGTGTGTGTGTGTGTGTGGCACTGTAACTGTGCTCTAATGTAACTCTTACCAGGAGAGTGCTGTTGAGCTTACAACAAACATGTATTGGGTTATGGTCAAGATTCATCCACTTTTTCAAGTCAGGATTTACTAGGTGCTCCATTTGTATTTGATCTATTTTTTTCCAGATCATCAGTATTCTCCTGTTCCTGCTTCTGCTTTGTTTTACCTTCATTTCACTTTCTGCCAGCAATGCAATGCACTTTTTCAGCAATTACACAAATGAAACCACCAAAATGATAATGGGAATAATTATACGTCGTGCTGAAAAGAAATGATAAACACTTATCATTAAGTTGCTCTTTAGTATCTCAGTGAGTCATGGTTAATGAGCTAATGAACACTTCTGTTCATGAACTAGAACAACTGTCTGTATTACGTTTGGTAAGAAGGTTGTTAATATCTAGCAGTCATCTACAAAGATCAACTTGATGTTAAATGTTGCTAAATCAGTGCTGCTACTGTTGCTTTTGTTCATTTGTGTGAAATGAACAGGTTTCCATTTGTACCAAGGCTTAATCTCTGACAACTTGTACCATGACTGCTACCATCACCGCTCCTGCTCTTTTGATTTGCAGCCTGTTTTTCACAGCGTGTCTCACTGCAAGCCTAATGCTATTAAATAGATCCTTATTGTGCTGTGTTGGGTAGTGAATTGCTTCTATCCATCCAGAACATTCAGTGATAATCAACTTTGATAAATCCTAGCACAGACTCTTCTGATCCATTCCTTTGATCAGATGGCAGACCTAGTTTAGATTTTGAAAAGGAGCTGCTGATAATAATTATCCACATAATATGATCACCTAGATTAATTGGTCCTTCTGATTTATGTTTCTTTAGAATCACTAATTAACCTTGCTTCTGCTTATTTGTTTAATCAGCAGTAAGTCAAAAATTATGCAGTCAACATAAACTGACTATCTTTCTTTTTATTCTCCTCTGTTTGTTAACCCCCCCCCTCTCCCACTTACAAAAATATCCTTCATCTTTCCTCTCCCTTCCAATATGACTTTCACCACCTATCATCCCTACATCCTCTCGTCATTTCCTTGCTCTATTTGTCTCTCTACCAAATTTCCTCTCCTGCCCCCTTCCTACACACCACCCCCACCACCACGACCACCATCTTCTGCACTTTGTAGGAGTTTGAAAAGCCTCAGGAGGACCTGCTCCGGCACCACGCCAGTATCAGTAAGCTGAAGAAGAACTTCATGGAAGCCGTCCCAGAGCCCAGGCCCAGTGAGTGGGACAAGCGTCTGTCCACACACTCTCCGTTCCGCACCCTGGGTATCAACGGTCAGCCCCTGCCCAGCGCAGATGGGGTAAGTCTTCCACAAAACCCACCGGCTGCCAAACACTTGATTTAGCTGAAGTCTGTAAGTTCAGGAATCTGATGAAATTGCGCAAATAGATAAATCATCATGGTTCAGATTATCTGTTCCTGAGCTGGCCTGGTTTGATATGTTTTCTGTGGCTCTGCATCTTCAGAGATGATTGCACTTGATTGGAAAACATCACTGCACTAATGTGAACAGTGTGCATGGATTTAAAATGGGACAGAAGAACCTGTATTCTTGGTAACATTTGGCGCGTGAGTCACTTTGAACAGTGAATTGCTACATTAGATTATATTTTATACATACATAGTGGACATATTGAAATAAAAGTGACACAGAGGGGATCGGGCTCTTCTAGTTGTCATTTTTGGTTCTCTGACAGTTTGAGTGGAATGGATTATGTGTGCATGTACAGACCTATTCAAGAATAGCATATGGTATGTGTAACACACGCATGGGAATGGAGAATGCAGTCTGGCTTGTTGAATAAGGTCTGTACTTTTGTTTTCTCACTTAAAAGACTAATCTGGCTGTGGCAGTTTGGGCTCAACGTTCATCAACGCTCACTTTAGTTCATGTGACCTGAAGTGAAGGACTCTGAACCCTGACATGTTCGTGTTGCATGACTGACAGAAAGGACCTTGAATATGTGCTGCATGACTCAAATATGACCACTCTGTTGAGTATTTGCACGTTCTGATGCTGAGCAGACTTTACTTTATCCCCCTCTTCTCTCCTTCTTTCATTATTAACCTTTCTTTTTCTGCATTTAATATGTTTTACTTCGCACACTTTCTTTTCAAGCCGCTTTCACCTGTTGTTTTGGCTGCTTCTTTCTCTAAGCCTCGGTTGTTTTTCCGTGAAAAGGCAAGGCCTCATTCACAGTTGTATCATCAATATTTGCTGCGCTCTGCTATAGTAAATGGTAATAAGAAATCCAGTACGAAAATTATGTAATTGTACTATTACTGGCATTAATAGTTCTCTTGCGATTTAAATAATTACAGGACAGTTTTAAAGAGGACCAGAAACACAAATCCACATGAATAAACAACTGTGCCTTTCAGCGAGACATTAATTCAAGTACATCATCACTGTTTGGACATAAACCACTTTTAGACTTGGAGATTAATCCTAACTCCATGTGCATCATATTGTCAGGATGCATTACTGGAGTCAAATGTTGTCTGTCCAGTTGAGTAGGCATTTCTTACAGTGTTCACTGCTCAGCCAGTCTGTATTTCTGCTTGACTTTCAGTGAGCAAATGTGAATTTTAGGACTA
>OMNW01009598.1:0-23543 GCA_900303245.1 Selene dorsalis
ATGTTGTGTAGGTGTAGTGAATAATATAATAGCTCAGAAAGTTACAAGAAAAAATAACCAATGGTTTTTTAGTAACATACTTAAAGATCAGAGTACACAATAATAGAATAAGAATAATTTGTTTCATAGTTAAGGCATGATACTGATTTATTTCCTCAGGCTCTGACCTATTATACTGCTTCTTATGGCAGTAGAAGATTTTTCCCCAAGTCCGATTTTCCTCAAGTAAATACTGAGTTTTGTTTGGGCTTGAGAGTGTGTTAAATGTGTTGAATCTGAGATTTACTTTGGTTCTTCTCTGGTGTAGCAGAGTTGTGGATTTGTCTTTACCATCTGTTGTTGGTTGAACTGACACTGTCTGTTTTTCTCTTGTCTGCCTGTCTCAAAGGCCACATGGAGGTCAGTCACACTGTGTTTAGTTAACGTATTTAGTTAAAGTGTTACTGTCATTAAAGGGCATACAGTATGGCATAACTCTGCAGCTATTGTGTGTAAGAGGAGAAGGCTATTCGTGTCTCAAGACCTGGGTTTTTGTGAGTGACATCTGAGAACGCTGGTGCTCCACTAAACAGAGTAGTCATACCTACAAACAATGATAGCCCATATAGCAGTAGCTATAAACCATTTTAATGATCATTGGCAAGTCAACTTGAGTATTTTATAGTTGATTTTTTTATATTTTACTGTATAGAGCAGGAGTAGGGCTCAGTGCCCTTTATATGTGGTATTGAATTTTGTTGCACTTTTTAGGTCACTAATAAAAGTACAAATCAGCCTAATTCCTCTTTGTCCTGATTCTGTGGGAATCCAAGGATGTTGTGCCTCTTTGACTCTTATATTATCGGCCAGCCCTCCCCCTCCAACACTTTCCATTTCCTCCAGCTCCGCAATTATGGTTTCAATCATAATGCAGCTATTTTCTAATTGATCATAAACACCCTCCAAGCTTTTATCTCCTGCTGTGCAATGCAAGATTCAATACACACCCCAGCACAGCTCATCTAGTCAATTACAGTGTGAATGGACACAGTCGCAGCATGGCACCAAACTCACTTTCAATTCATCCTGCTTCTTTTCAATACCCTCCTGTCACAGTGATCAAGTACCACCCACTCAAACGAGCAGAATAACACTCTTCAAGGATAACAAGAGGGGAAGTTGCTCTATCATACATTCGATATGAAGGCTGTTTGTTTGCTTCCGGCAATCAATACTCCCAAAGAGGAACAAACCATATTAGACTTTCAAATTCAACATTTTTCTGTCCTCAGTTTTGCTTCTGTCACTCTGTTGTGTTCATTCCCATGCTGATATCACATTAGGAAGTGGGCTTACAGTATGAAAGCCTTAAGCTGGTGTGTACTGTATTCTCCATGCACTGTGGAGTCTTAGTCCTTATCTCCCAAGCATGATGAGCATTCCACAATGCCACTGTTGTGTGGACACCTAATGACCCAGCAGCTTTATAGCCCGGTGTGTGTGTGTGTGTGGCCCCATCGCTCAACATACCAGTGACTTGGACCTATAGTGATATGCCTCGACTCATATCCATCCCGGTCATGCATGCCCTGTGTACATTACACACCTTCACTAACACAGTCACTTGATTGATTGATTTTCATTAGGAATTTAACTTCATTGCGTTGATGATGGTGCTGATTTCACAGGCAGAGCGGTCACCACGCGATGTTCTCTTGTGTAAAGCGAGGAAAGCGAAGAATGCTTTACCTTATCCTTGACCTGTTGTGTGGCTTTGTTTCATTCTGTGCAGTGTCTCTCTGAAGACATAATTTTGACGAGTGTTTTGATAAGTTACATGATTTCCAACCACTGTTGAAAGCAAGAAGAATTCCCTGTAGTGTCTGTTTTTGCCATAGAAAATATTTAGATGTTACTTCATGTTTGGTTCTCTCCCAGAATTGTAAAAATCTGGAAATTTGTATCTTAGCAACACAAGATAATTGAAAAGGTTTTCCCACTGCTACAACTCATGCACAGAAAAGAAACATTTCAGCTTAGCAAACATAAGCTAGAATTGATGTAGCAAGTGTGTTGGGTAACAGAGTAATGATCTCGTGCAAACTTACATACAATGTGACATCCAGAGGGAGAACTCTGAATGTTGTTCCCCCTGTGGCCTCTTTCTGGAGAGTAAAAAGAGTACATACACATTTTTATTGCACTCAGTTTTTCATATAAAGACAGACTGAAGTGGAGGATGGGATTAGATTTTTTTTGGCAGAGGATGGGAAAGATCAGAAATAAACCTAGTGACAGTGTGAGTGAGTCACGTTGGAGAGCGATGTATTGATATGATTATTTATGGAGATGGCTTGAACAATCAAAGTGCCTCAGGTTTGTGGTCTGTCTGTCCAGAAATAGATGGTGTATCATCATCGGGCTGTTTCCAGTGCTCAACTGCAATATGAGAGTAGATATTAATAAAAAGTTCCAGAGTCCCACTTTAGTTACACAACTGGATATGAGGGAAAACTGACAAGTTTTGTGCTGAGAGGAGTTTGACTGTTGTCCAGTTTTCTTTCATAAAACAAATATCTGATCATACACAGGCCACTGTCCTATTCTTAAACACTCTGCAAAAGATCTACTGTAATTTATATGGATACATGGATGTTCACTGTGGGATACATACGCAACACATACTTAATAAAGTTTTTTTTTTGTCTCACACTGCCACACACAGGGCGTATCTGGCCACGCACTTAAAACTAAATCTTGAAAAACTTGTAGTGGAATAAAACAGCAGCGGTGACTCTATATCATAACAACATGACTGTTACACAGATAACCACATGATCATCAAAACAGAACATAACCAGACACACTGCAATATCCTTCACATGCTGAATTATGTTTCAATAAAAACCTGTGTTGATGTATTTTCACAGCAGCCATCTGCTCTATTTTTAGATCTGTTCTAGAAAAAAAATCCAAAGGAAACGTCTCGTACGTAAGGTTAAGTGCTTTGTTTATTGAAATGTACATTTCAAGCATAAACACATTTTCTGCCATATAAAACAAAGTGTGATGTTAAAAGAAATTGCCTGGGGCCCATAACTCACAGCGTGCTGCAGTGAAATGCTCTCCCAGTGGAATGCTGGTTGTTTAGTTTAGTGTCTCCTGTCAGGCCAAGGTATTTCCCACTGCTCCCTGAAGGCCCTGAATCAATCCGCCTGCTGGATTTGAAGGTGACATTCAGCCTCCCCTCCCTCTGGTCTGGGTATAGGGACTGGGTTTCTTCCTCATCTGCACCGCTTGTCACCCAACCCTGTCCCATGAGACAGGTGTTTTGAAAGAGACAGACACAAAGGTATTTGAAAAAAAAAACAGAGAGAGAGAGAGACAGTCATTTGTTTATGTTAAAAAGGGATCAAGATGAGTTATTTTAATTTTATTGTTATAAGCCAAACTTGTTGACAGTTTTCACTGTGTTGAAGCCGTCCGCAGTGATGTTGTTATTCTAGTGGAGCAGTGGGGAGTATCCACCCTGTGGTAGAAGCGGATGTGGGACCCATCACTCCACACAGCAATCTGAACCTTCCTCCTGGGCAGGGTGGAAAGAGCAGAGAGAGAGAGCAGAACTGCCCCAGATTCCCTTTAAAAGTTCTTCCTTTAAGAGCCCGTCTGAAACACTTAACACCCTCATCCACTCTCATCTACACATGCTGTCATTCACAAATCACCATCTGTTTAAAGTCTGTTTGCTCAGACCAGCAAATGAGAGAAATGTGAGAAGTGGCCAGCCCAGACTGGCCTGTGACAGTCTGTTGTGGGTTAATGGTAATTATGATAACAATGATGATGTTAGTGTAGCTTTACTGCCTCCCCTCATGCTGTTTCTGGGAGAACAAGCATCCAGGCAACAAAGAGCCCATGGGAGTTGTTCTGAAGAGAAAACAAAGTTTAGCTTCGCTAATTTGAACTGGAAATAAGATGAACCCGAATGAACCGCATCTGACAAAGCCAGGAGTGAAACAGGTCCTGCTGTAGCCGACATTCATTAAAGACATGCAGGGCAACTAAATCAAACTCCTGATGTGCTCACTCACTTGTGGGTTAAACCACTTGGGCTAAGGTTGCGTTGAAAATGACATAATCACAAAGTGACAGGTCCAGAACAAACACAGCTCCGTATTCAGAGCCGGAGACTGAATTGTAACTCAAATGCTGTGAAGCGTGATTCACCCACGGACCCATTTTTGATTGTGTGTACACAATACAATGCATTCACTTCCATGGAGACTAAATAAACACAGCAGTTGGTGTCCCTCTCTCCTGATACGAGATAGATTTACCTCTCCTGACTCGCCTATCAAAGCAACTGAGCTATTCCAAAGAGGAAATTCCTGCACTGGCAAGAAAAATCTATTATTGACCATTAAACTCAACCTTACAGCAATTAAAAAAAAAGAAATGCAGTTGTGTGTAATTGACTGAGGCTGATTTAGACAGAAAAAAAAATGCCGTTGACAAATGAGCACTTGAGCAATAACAGTTTCTCAACTCCAATGCCAGCATTCAGTCAAATGTTACAGGTAAAGGGTTGTGAGAATGTGGTGCTCAGTGTGTGCTCAGGCCTGCCAACCACTCTACATAGACAATTTAACAGCCCCCATAAAAGCAGGAACATTAAGCAAAGCAGGTCCAGATCTACGTCTGTCTCTCATTGACCTTCCTCACCCACTCCCCATTTGATCCACACACTCTTGAATGAAAAACGTCCAGACTGCGCTCTCTGCCGAGGCTCTCCCTTTATAAATTCCACCATCTGAATTGCCATCCCCTATCAGTTGGTGACACAAACAGTCTGCTATGTGAGAGCTGCCAGTTACGCAGCCCACATGCCATTATTCATAGCAAGCTGCATCTTGTAAAACAACACCACAAGAACCTGTCTTGCGCCTGGGCCCAGTTAATTAGTGAAATAGGCAGATGAACACTGTAATGTGCTGTGTTTTTTATCACAGTTGCTTCCTGCCCAGTGATGACTTATGCAGAATTTTAATAGAGGCGATCGAGGTGCTCAGTGAAGGTGTGTGATGATGGCAAAGAAGGAGCTAATACGCGTATATTAAATGATACCCCGCAAGCTTGAAGGGAAAATCATTTGCTTCTTGCAGCCACAGTTTGTGTCACCACGGCTCCCTAAACATGTCTGTTCATTCTCACCCCCTCCCCTCTGGTAAGAAAGGTTTTCAGTGGCTCCGCACATGATTCACCAGTAAAGGCCTGTAATCTGCTTCATATGTGATTTCATGCAGCCGAGGGTGAGCGAGTGAATGTGTGCATGATTAGGAGGCACCTCTCTTGTTTTGCTGTGCGATTAGGTAATACAAAGGACTTTATGGTTGAAACACATATTGGAAGCAGCTGCGTTTTCCCCCAGCTGTTCTCGCATTGCCTTTGTTGTGTGTTGAGTATCAGGAAGTCTGTCCAGGTAACCAATGGCCCAACTGTTGCTACTTTCAAAGCTAAAAATATAAACCCTCCAGGTCTGCATGCCTGGCTCTGCTTGCTAAATGTTATTGAAAGTGAGTTCTTTTGGGACGCTGTTCAGTGTCGAGATGTGCTGTACTGCTGTGCGTGTGCAAACGATAGTACTGTTAATGCCTGTGTGTTAAAGAGAGAAGCAGGGAAACGTGTCAACAGTCTAAGAAATCCTGCATATGCTATGGTGCATTGGCATGTCTGTACTTACATTAGTTTTCACATAGAACACATGCAGCATGACCTCTGACCCCTCACGCACTCGGTTTGTCAGTTTCCCTTTCCTGACACCAGCACCTGGGTGCAGTTTTCTACTTTACACTTTTTCACCCCAGGGGGTGTCCTTTGTGTGCATACGTGTGTGTGGGGGGGTGTATGTGTGTTCAGGCATTTGTACACATGGTGCAGGCCCCTAGCGTCCGGTTCTGGAGGTGGTAACGTGATCACTGATCAGAGCTCATTAGTGTACAGTCCTGCAGAGGACTTCAGTTCACTGATAAAAATGCTGTTTGTGTGTATGTGTCCAAGTGATGCGGTATGTTTACCTCTTTATGCTTGCAAGGTGTCCTGTATGTTTTTCTGCTGTAAATGTCAAAAACTAGTAAGTATTGAACAATAGAGTTGTGAAGAATTAATATATATTTTATGCCTCATCAGTCAGAGTATTTTGTCATGAAACTGTTTGTATAAACCTTGAAAAATGCCTAAAAAGTTTGAATAAGTGAAAAATACGCCAAATTGCATAAACTCCACTGGAGTGAAAGCCCCTGACAGCATGTTGTTATGTGTGATTACAAACAACATTACCAGTGTCATGTTTAGTAAAAACTACATCTCCCAGTTGCAGATACAGGTTGGTAAAGGAGGTAGTGGCAAGAAAAAGCATGTGAAAAAGTAATTACTTGCTTTTCTGCACTGATCGGTCATAAAATGGGATCTGATCTTCAACTAAGTCACAACTGTAGACAAACACAGTGCGCTTGAATCAACTCCACACAATTATAACCCTGTGTAAGTAAGTGAACTTTAATATTAATTCAATATAATAACCTCTTTTGGCAGCAATAACCTTAAACAAGCTCTTTCAGTTGCCGCTGATCGATGATGTTTTCATGTTGGTATGCGGTGCCCTTTCTGCACTGCAGTGCTGCGTGTTCTTCAACAATTCAACCTTAACTGCATCGGTCCATAAAACATTTTCCCAGTAGTGCTGTTGAAAGTCAAGCTGCTCTTTGGCAAACTTCAGGGGAGCAGTGATGTTTCTGAAGAGTAGCATCTTCCATGCTCCATGTAGCCATGGTTTGCCAATGATAGACTCATGAACAGAGATGTTAATCAGGTTCATTGATTCCATTTAGGCCATTAATTGTTATCCTGAGGTCCTTGGTCACGTTACTGATTATTCTGTGCTGTGCTTTTGGAGTCATCTCAGCCGGTAGTGAGAGTAGCCGCAGGGTTAAATCATCTCCATACACAGACAGTTTGCCTGACTGTGGACTGATGAATATTAAATCACTCGGAGATGACTGTGTAAATCTGTAAACCGTTCAGCTTGATGAAAGCCACAATTCTTGAAGTCTTCTGAGATCTCCTTTTTGCAGATATGTTTCCCATTAGCAGATGCTTCTTGTCAACAGCAAACTGAAACTGTTTGTGTTTTTTTTTACATGTCAAAGTAGCTCAAACCCACACATCCAATTTCATTTTATTGACTGGACCATTGGTTTGACAACTCCTCATAGGACTTCATGTACTTTTTCCAACCTACGCTGTGAATGTTTGAATGTTGCTTTCAATATGGATAGGAGATGAAGAAGATCTGATTATTTAGGACAAACTTGGACATAAGTGGAGATGCCAGAGAAAAGTTGTTTTGCTTCTGCAGTTTACCTAAGGCTACCGTTAGCTACATATGGAGCTGGGAGTTTAGAAAGTAAGACATATGCAGCGTGCCAGACAGATGGAAAACAAAACATATATCACCTCTCCTCATTTATGTGTCTTAGTGTAATGAAGCGTGGTGGAAGTGGAGGATGGCAAATTCCTGCCATGTTGAGACAAAGCTCTTGCTGTGCTAAATTAAACACTGAAACCAAGACAGAACGGTGATCCTCTAAATGTAATTTTTCTATTGGATGCTGAACACGTGAGGATTTTAATCAAAGCATCACCTGTGTGTCTATGCCCACAAAAATAAAAACTTTACAATCTCACAATCTGACACCAACACACACACACACATACATACATATCTCGAGTGCATATGCCTGAAATCTTCGGAACATTATGTTCCTGTGAATTATGGTTTTAATGCTTCATCCGTTCCTATTAGGCTATCCATCACACCAGGGCTCAGTTAGTCATGGAGCAGTCTCCTCAAGGGGGAGAAGGGTGAGGGAAGATGGGGGTAGATGCACATGAACGAAAGGGAGAGACAGAGCAAAGAATTAAGAAAAGAGCGGAAAAGAATGACAGAATGTTGGAGAAAATGGTCGGGGGGGAAAGCGTGTAGATGAGTAGTTGTAAGGAAAGGCATTAAAGAGAGGTGGAAAACAAGGGAGGGGGAGAGATGTTGATATGACCTGGAGGGAGATAAAATGTGTGGATAAAATGGACGAGCAACAGCAGCGGTGGAGAGACAGGGCAGAGACAGAGTCATTTAGACAGATTGATGGTGATGAGGGAGGGCTTCAGATGACTCCAGTACTGATAACCACTCACAACTGCTCTGACGGAGAGAAAAGAGGCTGTGTGTGGTTCTGTGGCCATTTGTTTTTCCCTCATTTACTGTTTGTGTGGCTCCCTCGGTGCAAAAGCAGCTCTGGGGGAAGAAAAGTAGCTTTGACATCAGGTGGGATCCAAACAATATTAAAACACAACATTGGCCTGTTTGGACTTGATGAACTAAAACACCAATTTCAGCTCTGCCTCTGTATTCAGGTCCAGGTCCCTGGTTGTTTCTGAGTCAGATTGCCTTTGTCAGGAGGCAGAGGAAGGAGATGAAATGTTCCATTGAGGTAAATAATTGGACCCTGAAACACACAATTACACACATAAATGTGTCCTCTAATGCAAAGCATGCATTGTAATGACTTGTGCCAGTGAATTGTCTCTGGCCCCTCTATCAAACATGTTATTAACTCTCTTGTAGCATAAAGTACCTGTGTTGATTTAATATTGATTTGCATGAGCTCTGTATGACTGCACGCCTCCTTCACGTAAAACAGTGTTTGTTCAATGACCATTTCTCTGTTTGTTATCCCAGGGATAAATGACATTCATGAAGTGAATCCAGATTCTACTTATGCAAACCCTCATTACTTCCAAACAGCCTTGACATTAGACCTTGGATTATTTTTCCTGAAACAAAAGCACATCTCATGCTATTGCATTTTTTTACCTGGCAAGCAAGGTCACAGGGAAATTATATTTTCATGTCAGCTGTAGTATCTCAATTTTACCTCAGTCTCGGTTTCTTTGTTTCTTCTTTTTTTCAACTGAGAAATTACTCTCTTATACAACTTGAAATTAATTTCACATTGCAACACAGAGAATCAACAATATTACAGAAACATGTTATACCCTTGAGTGTTGTGAAGAAGAAGCAGTCACACCCTCACTATTCTACGCGCTGCATGCAAGGCCACCCAGGTCTTTATATGGAGGAAGTGCCAATTCAGATGTAAGTGTTAAAGTAAAATGTTGTCAGCAGTATGGATGGCTGGCCACAGAGGGTTTCAATCAATGTGGGGGGGAAAACGTCATGACAACTCAGTCCAAAATGTCAGTGACAAATGCTCAGTGCAGAAGCTCTGAAGGTTGCATGTTATTGGGAGAAGAGGGAGGAATGACAAGGAATGAAAGAGTGGAAGATAAAGAGATGGATGAAGCTGGACAGGAGACAGAAAAGGGGAACGGTCAGCGATAACGCAAATGAAGACAAGTAGGAAAGCTGGAGTTCACAGGGTCCAAAAGAAGGAAGAAGTTGGCCGGGTACAAGAGGACACAGAGCCACAGGTTGCTGTTTAAGGTTGAAGTCTTATCGTACAAGATCTGCCTGAAGGATGGGATGAGGATCCTTTGCAGTGCAGTCTGGATAAGAAGAGGAGTAGGAGATAATGGGAATGTTACAGCTGGTCTGTTTCACAGAAACCTGTGTGGACAAAGATGGAAAACAGGAGATGCAGGAAGCCATATGTTCAGCCGGGCTCTCCATGCTGCCCCCCTGAGCACCTACAGACAAACACTCTACTCAGAGTTAAGGGCACAACTCTTGTTGTGTTTATTTATTAACAATGTGTTGAAGTAAGAAGAAGGACGTAGTTATGTCTTGCTTGAACTAAACCATTGATCAGTTTGTGAAGAGCATATTCCAGCTTTCACTACCACACACTGGAAAAAGTCAAGCATAAAAACTAGGTAGTGTTTGATATTAAGCTGGACATGTAGCATCTGGTGTTACTCAAAAGTCTGAATGTAAGTGTGTGTCTGTTTGTGTGTGTGTTGTTTGGGAAATGTTGGTTATTTTCCAGTTTAAACACTTCTACATAGAAACCGAATGTCAGACAATGTCAGCATGAGATCAACTCACTGCAAGTCTGAGGGTAAATTTATGTGTTTAACCAGGTGCCGTGTGTGTCTGCCTGGATAGGTGATTTTAAGTTGAATACACAATATTTTACATATGAGCTTGATGGCCTCCAACTGCGCTCTATTTGTCACTAGCATTTTATATCCTACATTACAGAGTAATCACTTCTAATTTACAAGTTGGACCAAAAAGTCCAGAGTATTTGTTGTCGGTCCAGATGACTATACCAGAACTTTCTGTTCTTGTTTTGGCTTCATGGAGACTGTGCACAACTGGCAGACTTGACTTACATGTCTATGACCATGTAAGCAAGATTTAATTTGATGTTTTCTTGTTGGTTTCAGACAAATGAAAAACAGATTCCACAAATGAAAAAAATCTTAAGAGTCAGATGTAGCCAAGCACAACACACATTCTCAGAATTAGACAAATATGATGTCTAGATTCATCAGCTTTTTTTCCAGTCTGCTTCTGTGGATAATGTGGCAGCCACTCTTTGAGAGCTATATGTTAAGATCCACTTTAAACTTCAATTTTCAGTTTGAATTAATTATTTTTGGCCTCTTGGGAGTAACACAAGAAGCTACAAGCACAATGCTGATGTATCAAAAAATAGGTAATTAGCAATCAACAGCCTGTTTTCACTTTTAGCAAGTACGATGAACCATGAGCATTTATCTTCTGACTTATATTTCTTGTCATCTCTTCACTAGTGTCTTTCTAGCTCTGTTTTGATCTTTACCAACTCTTCACTTTTCAGAACTGAAAAGTTCCACTGTGTTCACCAACTAGCTACTACCTCTGTGTGTTTTCATTTTGGTACAGTGCGAACAGTGCACAGGAGTTTCATCACAGTTTCTGACAAAAACAATTGCAGGTAGAAACAAGGTTGATAGTCATGGGTCCATAAAATCAAAACAATCGTTTTGGAGAGTAAAGAGGACTGTAGAGTGGAGTCATTAGTCTCTGGGGATTTATCACCAGGGGCAACGCTTTCTCTTTCAGACAGTTATTTGATCTATTGTTAATGTAAAATATTGATTTGTGCAGCTTTAAAGTTAATCTGAAATTTCAGGTGTGTACTTGCCCCAAAGCCCACCAAAACATGTCAGGGATTAGATATTTATTGTCAGGGCTGATTTTGAAGTGTTGATGTGTATATTTTCCGGCAGCTGTCCTATGTATGTTCTTTAATTCACCCAAAGATATGTTGGCTTCTATCTGTCAGTGCAGGCGCAAGCAGCCAGTTGGATGCATTTCTATTTTGTCAAATTGTTCAATGGTAAATTGAGCGATTACCTGGACCATCGTGGTCTAATTTACTCTAAAAAATGTGTGTGAAAGAAAGAGGATGAATGCAAGGATGTGGATAAGACCCTGTGCCTTCTGCTTGTAAAAATGAATCATGTTCAGCTTTATTCTTAGCTTAATCCAATTCAGGGCTGATGTTAGTATCATCGCAGGCGTAAGATTTAATAACAGTTCTTTTTAACAGTTTAAATGTGGCATTGTTTACAATCCATTTGTGCATGCCATCCAGATGTAATACAGTAATTATCATATGTCTGTGCCATTTAATAAATCTCCATTTTATAACTCTAAGGCAGAAATTGACTCTGAAGTTTATAATCAATTTTACTTGTAAATGATCCTAAAGCCTTTTTCTATAAAGCAGATATTGAACAAGGATAAAAATAGAGAGCTTAATTTCATTAGACTTTCCATCTCAAATGGAATTTATTTCCTATTTGCTGTGTGTGTGTGTGTGTGCAGGAGGGTGGGGGGTTTAACATACTGACAGCAGTCAGCCCTGTGGAAGTAGCATAGACAGAGCTATTTAAAAGGAAGGTTTTTCCTGAGATGTTTTGTTCCCCTCCACTATTTATCTTAGATTCTTGTCTTTCTCTAACACAGTATGCAAATACACATTGTTTTTAAGCTCATTATCTCTCAAACTGTGACACATCGGGATGTGCCTTTGTCTCAGCCACTCCTGCCAAAGAGCAGCCACATATTGAGTCCTCCTTGGATGTTAGTATTAGTATCCAGAGCTCATTGTGGAGCTGCTTAAGCCCTTGTGGTGGTGGTGAATACCAACAGTTAAAACCTGCAGTCAATATTTCTAATAACCCACCTCCCTGTAAAGCTGCATTTCAAATTTCATCCCTTCTGCCCCCAGTTAGACAAAAAAGTTTCCTGTTTTTTCCAGCAGGTACAAAACACCATTAATTTAGTGCTATCTCATTGCTGATTTCATCTGTGTTGTTTGGTGTGAAGTTGGTTCATCAGAGCTTTAGTTGAATAATGAAACAGCAGAGCGAGAGGTTGATGTTAGTGGTGAGGCTGCTGGTGTATGAGTGTCCATATGAGCTGTTTGTGATTTTGTGTGTGCAATTGTGTGTGTGTGTTGTGTGTGTGTGCGTGAGAAGGAGAGATGGAAGAGTGAGTGTAATATATTCTTGTAAAAAAAAATGTCAACTTTCTACATCAAGACCTCCTCAAAGTCTAAATGCAGGAAATGATCATGATTACAGCAAGTCAGCATGAAATTATTCTGTCCCCTTTTATGTCACAGCAACACTTCTCACAAAAGTATCACATTTATCGTCATATATGCAGCAGTTAATGAATTTAGCAGGTTTGAAGAATGTTGCCAAAAATACACATGTATATAATGTGTCATGTATGGCTTTGTGGGATAACAGGACATTTCTGTCTCATACACATTTGAAAACTGAGCAGACACAGCAGAATCCTGGTGGATCTTGTTAGGACACTGTTGGATCATCCAGGGGGCACAGAGCTGGCCTGTATATGACCATTGTTGAGTTGTCTTGGCTCATTTTGGCTGCGGGGTGTTTTGAGACAATTTTGGCCACCAGTCCATTGTGGATTTATTATGATTTATTTTGCATTCCATCAAGGAAACAGTATCTGAGCTGTACGGTTGTCAGCCAACATCTTTCTCTCATTTTTCAGGAGGAGGGTACCGTGGGTCCAAAACACCCTCAGCCTGTAGCCTGGACTACCTCTTGGCTGCCCTGTAGGAAACAGCGCAGACAGCAAACAGTGAGGTGTTCTCTATTGTAGAGGCAGGGCAGAGGGGAGCTAAGGTTAGCTCACTGCTACTGAGCTTGGCTTCTCCACAAGAAAACACTGGTACATATTTTTAAGGCACAGACATTGTCCTATAATTTATTTCATATTTTAAATCATAATTTTAAGACCCCTTTGGTGGACAACTCTTTTTTTCAAAAAGCAGTTAACCATGTATCCAGTGACATTTTGGGCAGACTTCTCCTCTGTTTTCATTTGAGGAGAGATGTTAATGTTTCTCAATGAATGTGCTTTAATGTCTCTCATGTGGCTGTGGCTCCTGGTCTGACTGTGCTCCCTGAGTGGGGGGAGGGTGAGAAAGCAGGCAGTCGACCACTCAGCATCCAGAGAAAATGAATAAGCCGTCAACTAAACAACTAAGTGCTGATCTTCATTGTTTTTCTAGGTTAGCTTCTTGTTTGTTTTTGTCAAATTAATGTTCACTTTCACTTGACTATGTAAGCTAAAATATTCTGTTTAAATACACAGTTTACTAGACCATAGTTCATTCAAGTGAGTGGTATCATATTTCCCCCGATTTCTACACTCTGCCCAATAGCCTTTACAAAAGGTTTCCAATATCAGAGGTTGATTTAATAGTGTAATACTGGCTTGAAAAATAATAGCTTATGACAAAGAAAGTTGGCCTTATTAGTATTGGATAGTTATAAAAAAAAAATACATTATGTATGTATGTAACGATGTCACTGATAGGCCAGCTGGCATTTGATGCCATCTGATGACTTTTAGAGCAGGTTTAGCACAGGACTCTCCATAACTGTATAGAAATACTCAAAATAAAGAATGAAGCTACTTTTTGTAGATATATCAATCACATATCCGTTGCCAATGCTCACATCTTGATATTCACGTAACTAGCAAGTTCATTTTCAAATTTAGTTCAATGTGATTTAGTGATGTGATTTAGTTTCAAATCACATCACAGCCATCCACTCGTCTCTGTCTTGTAACTGTAGGTGCAGGTGATTGACTTTCTCTGTCAGATTTGTCAGGAACACAAGATGAGGGCCTTGATGTCCTTCACCAGGGAAAAGAAGCACAGTTGTATCTGACCTCGCTCAGACATCTGATGTCTGTGTGGAGGAGCCTAAAGTCCTTTGGCTTTTGCTCGAGTTGATCTTAAAGTGTTAACAACTGTTCCTTATCATGATGGCATGCAACAACCTAAAATGTGTAACACATGCAGCATCACAATTCCTGAAAAGCCTAAAATCATTATGTGAACATAACCTGCCTGTTTCCAGTTTAGATCTGAAACACATGCGTTCACATGTATTATGATGACTTGAATTTACCGTTTTTTTTATTTATGATGTTTAAGGTTCTTGCACTAAGAACTCAAATTGGATTTAAAGACCACATCTTTTCATACCAGACCATTTCCATAGGCCAGTATATTTCACCAGTCAGTAGCTGAAAACAGCATGTCATTGCCAGAAATCCTAAATCAAATTCAGAGGAGGCTGAGAAAACTTGAGGATACAACTCTAATATGTAGCTACCATAACAATGTCAGAGCATGAAATATTTGTCTTTATTAGCCAATGAAAACACATTAAAGCAGTATTAACAATCTATTGCGTGAGACCATCTTTGATACCCCTCGTCCTTTGTCTTTGGTGGTGGTGATGGTGCAGAACATTTCTGGCCTTTAGTCCAACATGCGATGTGGCCATGCTGTGTTGCTTAGAAACCTCTCATGTGGCTCAGACCAGGGTCAGCGGCTGCTAAATGGTGTTTTTTTTTTAATCTCCACAGCAGTCATCGCTTTGTCCGCCCTGTGACTATGGGCCGGTTCTCACTGTGCAGCTGGGTCTCGCCACAACATCAGGTTCAGCTCAGGTAGCAGGTTAGGTGAGGTGAGAAGCACCGGATGTGACTCTTGGTGACTTCACAAAACGCACTTAACAAGTCTGATGCTTTGAAAGCTGGTTTCACAGCAGAAAACCGTACAAAAGGTGAAGATTTTCACTCAGATCTTTTGAGATCAAAGTCACCGGGGAGGGGGGAAAGTCTGAAATCATGATCATATGTAAATATTTAGCCTCCCCTTACACGTACACACCCTCAAATGTACAGTTAGCTCCATGATCGACAACCACGCAGCACAAAACGTCTCCATCTGCTGAATTCCCCAATAATTTAACATGTCAAAGACGCTTCAACCTCCAAATGGCTGAAGAGGTTTTCACACCGAGAGAAGAGCCACAAAACACCTTCATGAATATGTTTGATACCAGACAGTCTAATATCCTCTGCCTGTATATCATCAGCCTGTCAGTGTGCACCTCGCCTCCCTTTACTCTCACTGTAAGCTCTGTCTTTTCAATGGAAGAGGGCCTGACACGCTACGGGTTTCAGGGGCAGCTTCAAACCCTGCTGGGTTGTTAATGACCTCCTCTGTTATCACTTCACCGCTACTCCTCACACCTGCACTCAAGAATAATATTTACCCTGTCTGTCATCATCATCATGGTGGGTGTGTGTGTGTTTGTGTGTGTGGCTTCCTGCCTTTGAGTTAGATGTTAATGATGACTTCCAAGCGAAAGAAAGGGAATGGACACAGCCTGTCTGTGTGAAACAGAGTTTTCTCAGGGAAAGGAAAGAGCTTGAATACCAGTGCAGAACCATAAACTCCCTGGTCACTCATAACATTGCAATTACTTAATTCTATGCATGAGCGTGCATATGCATGTGTGTGAATGTGTGTGCTTGCCTCACTGTTTTGTGAATTTATGTGGAGGCCAGAGAGTAAGTGGGTGTGTATTTGATGTGAGGGTGGTGATGATGACTTTGGGTGGCATGCTGCCTCCTGCCTGTCTCAGTAAGCTGCGAGAAATATGCCATCCACTCGTAAAACAAGACGCAATTGCTTGTCTTTAGGAAAATAACAGTTAAGACATACTCCTCTGAGAAATTAAACATGAGCAGGGAGGGAGGACTGGGAGAATGGAGAGAGGCCAATATTTTCTTTGCCTGCTCTTCGAAGTTTGAGGAGGCTGGGGAACCGTTCGTAATGAGAAAGACAACAACTGGAGGATGATTCCTTTCAGTTTTCACCCGTGAGAAGATCAGCACAGCAGGTTTTTGAATATAGAGACGTTTCCACGCATTTGATCTGTGCTTTCTCTCTCCCTCTCTCCCCCTCTCTCTCTCTCTCTCTCTCTTTCACTCCCTCTCTCTATCTCTCTAACTCTCTTTAAATAGATTTGTGTCTGAAATTTTGATGTGTAAATGCAAAATCAAAGAGGGTAAAATTGGCACACTTTGGCAGACTTTCAGACACACAGAACTTGTTAGCCAGGCATAGTGGAGTGTGGCAGTTGCCTAAAAGACTTTTTGATTGTTTAGGTTCATTGAAGGTGACCTACTTGAAAGCCTCTATTTGACATTTTTGCAAAATGTGCCCATTTGCTTTTTTTGCCAAGAGTTGGGCCTCCATGACAAGATCAGAACCACTCTCTTATTTGTCTATTCAGTACCAAGCCAGAGCCATGAAGCATATATTTGGCTTAGCTTAGCATAAAGACTGGACGCAGGGGGAAAAAGCTCACTTGGCTCAATGTGGAGAGTAGAAAATAATCCTTACCAGCACCTGTTAAGATCATTAATTATATTTCCTCAGACAGAGCCTGTCCACTTGTTTCCCCCTATTTCCAGTCTGTATGCTAAGCAAAACTAATCAGCTATGGGCTGTAGTTTCATATTTAGCACACAGAAGGGGGAGAGGGGTATCACTACGCTTATGTCGCTCTTGAAAAGAAATGATGAAGCTTTTAACCAAAATGGGTGTAATTTGCATTTCTTCTGTTGCCAAACAATCCAATCAGTCAATAATAATATTTCACTTTGACCACACATGACTGCAGATTTAACACAATATATCCACATGCATAGTACATACCAAATATAATGCTAGCAAAAATTACATATGAGATCATTTTTATAAACTTACATGTTTATACAACTTAAAATCTTAAAAGTCTATGTATCATCTTTTTTTTTAAATCACTATATATTTCTTCAAGTGCATGCTGCATCAGTGGGTTAATACAATCTAAGCTCCTTCTTGATGTTGCAATTTTGAACTGCTTAAGGGAAGTGACTCATGCGGATTACAAGAAACTACTATTTTGTCATTTGGATTTGCAGAACTTTGCTGACATTGTCACTTTTCAAACAGACTTGTTGGAAGAAGTGGCACTGAGGCAAACACTTCACAGTTCACTAGAGCATAATGAATTAGAAGACCATTAACAATGCCCATCCGTGGTCACTGCAAAATTCAGCTTCAGTGCACTGTATGAATACTACTACCCACAGCACTGCTCTCACTATGAACGATGAACCTGATTGTATGAGTGTGCAGTAGGGGCTGCACAGAGTAGTGGCAAAAATAAACACACCACATTATAGTTCAGAGGTATTGACTATCACCTTTCTTTTGTGTAAAATATGATTTATACAGGGCAATAGTTAAGCCTTTTGGGGGGAAAAGGCAATAGTAGTATTAGAGTGTGATAAATGCAGTAAAAGAAAATGTGCAAAACAAATACGGTACTGAGCTGCTTTCCTAATTTGTTGTTTATAGGGGTCTGTTGTTCCCTGTTGTGTGCAATAAATCTCAATTTAGTAATAATGCATCTCCTCTCGGCACCCTCAGCTCTGTCTTTATCATCCCTGAGGAGAACGAATGTGAAATCCCCCGTTGTTGCAGCGGAGGCCTTCGTAGCAACCACACACCTACACAGAGGGAAATCAGATAATGTGTATTTGCTGCCATCTAGTGGACAGATGCAGCTGCTCTCTGTGGTGTAATGAGGTTTCTGTGCAATAGAGGTCAGTATAAGGTCATTTTCCACATTTCCATGAGTTTTGTTTATTCAGGCTCAACATGTCACTTTTTTATTACTGTGGGAACTAACCTGTGTTATGTGAAACAGCCACTAGATGTCAGTAAATGACTGTAGCCTTTCAAAGCATGAATAGAGGGATTCGTGTTCAGGTGTGTTATTGGCTATCTCTCACTGATTTATCCCTTTATGTCTGCAGGTAACAAAGACGCTGTTCTTTTTTTTTTGTTGACAAAATGAGAACTGCTCCTCCCCCTCCTTCCCCCTCCCTCTCCCTGACTGAATCCTTCTGATTCCCCCCTTGCTGCTGCTGAGAAGGTTTCATGCTCTCTTATCAATCCAGGAGAACTCTCATGAAAATGCTCATGCAAATGTTGGCCTCAGGGTGAGAAGAAAACCCAACAACTCTGAGTCATGTTTGAGAAGCGAGACAGAAGAAGAGACAGAAACATGTTCAGAGACAGGTGCTCTACACCGTCAGCATAATGTCTCAGGTTTCATTCATTGGTCCACTCCCAGAGCTTCAAGGGTGGGGGCTTTGTCACTGCTCTTCTCTGATTGGCTGCAGGACCTTGGTTAAACATGTTAATTATTCATAAAGCTTCCAATCACAGTGCTTGAACCTGCCCTTTCTTGCATATTCTACCGCTGCCCCAGATCTCAGGTGTGTGTGTTTGTGTGTATCTATATATCGGTGTATGTGTATGTTTGTGTGTGTGTGAGTGCGTGTGCGCTTTCCACACTGGGTTCATAGAGAATATTTCTTCTGCTGCCAGGGGCCCGCAGTGGGACAGGATTGCACCTCTCTCTCTCTCTCCCTCTCCCTCTCTGTCTTTCTATTCCCACCCCCCTCATCCCTCCATCCATCCCTCTCCACTCTCAGCTCTCTCCTCTCTCCTGAGTGGATTTTTTCGGGGCTGTGCACATAGCCCCACCACCTCTTCCTTCCCTCCCCCCCTCTTTTCTCTTGTCCAGCTTTGCTCCACCAGTTCTGCACTGTGCCGGCCTGGAGAGGACTAAAGGAGCGGGAAGAGGAGCGAGAAGAGAGGATTTGGTGAACCGAGGAGAGACAGACAGGGGAGAGGGACCATGGCTGCTCTCTCTGCCTTGCTGAAGACCTGGGTTATACTGCAGACCTTGTGCCTGGCTCTGGCCCAAGTGGTGAGTGGACGGGGGAAGTTGAGCTCGACTCCGCTAATGGCTTTGCCTCTTTATTCTGGGGTTCAGTGAGGATAAGGGCCCCTGGAAAGGGCCAGCAGCCTCTGGAGGTGATGTTTTGGGTTGTGTGCTGTCTAGTTGCTGGTTAAGGTGCTGAAGTGGTGGCTTTATAGCATGTAAAAAAACACAAAAGATGAGGCTGAAATGTGTTCACTGCTGTGAAGACAAATTGAAACTGGATTATCTATACTGTGGATTATCATCCTTATCGTGTATGGAGTCTTATCTATTCTTAACTGAGGAGCTCTTATTGAAGGCGAGGATTTGTCTTTACCTGGGTACACTCGTTTTCCAAGAAGACTTTTATTAATGGAAAAATGGAGGAAACGTTTTTCACTTTTTCACTGGGAAACTAAGCAGCCATGCAAGAGATAGAAATTGCTGTGCATTCTCACACACACACACACACACACACACACACACATACACACTCACACTGTCCACTGGGTGTGAATCCTCCTATTCAAACAGACACCTGCTGTCTACTGGACTTCTGCGGTCACGCACAAGGATTATTTTTACTTTTTAAAATTTTGTTTTTCTTGAAGACTTGAAGAATTGAAAGTTGGATTATCACCTGATGGGCGGGCTCATCCACTGAGATGACACATTACACAGGCTGTGGAGACAGTGAGATGGAGAGAATGGTGTGATTTGGTGGGGGGTGGTTGGGGTAAACAGTGCCAGTCTCATGACCCCTCCTCCCACATTCCTCCTCAGGCTTTTGTTTTTATCACTCTGCTCAACCACTAAAATTTTATACAGATACTAACTTTCCTCTTTATATTATTTACATTTTTTCTGCTTATTTTGTTGAGTTTAGTAACAACCTGTTCCTGGATGGACTGAGATGATGTAGGTCTACTTTAAATCATGATAAATAAAAATGTTTTCCCCTTTTTCATGTGTTATTTACAATTTCCGTATTATTTGTTATTGCCAATATCCAATATTATAAAAAACATGGTCTCATATCAACTTTAAGTTTATTTATTACTGTGATTATGAATATCATATAATTTTTTGGTATTAATGACTACAGTATCACCATGATATTCATGTTCCTACACAATATTTAAGTTTTGTCCACCACTATAAAAAAACACTTGGTAATGTTTCTTTCTGTGTGTTTCAGCGGGGTCCACCTGGACCTCAGGGCCAGCCCGGCCTACCAGGCCCTTCTGGCACTCCTGGGTCAGACGGCATTGATGTGAGTATCCACACAAGTTTGCCCAACAGGTTGGTCACAAAGACCATCATTGTGCTGGAGAAATACCAAACCCTGTGCTTCTCTGTGAGACTGGAGTCTTACCAGCAGAGGGCACTGCAAATGAAAACACACTGGTACAAAAGATCTCTGTTCCCAGCAGAGAGAGGGGTCTTTGAGAAGGGACCCTCAGCTCAATCCTCAGTTTGTGTCACAGTAACGTGATACATTTGGGATATTCTCAGGGTTAACTACCTACAGGTTGTTTAAATATGTGGGAAATGGAGGCTGCTGGGCCAGTGGAGCAAGAAACAAACTGCCTGTAAAAGCCAGGCAGGGAACTTTTGGTTCCTCATCAATGATTCAAAAACAGATGTAAATAAACATGTGATATGTTTTTATGAACTTATACATTTCAGCCTTGAACAAAGGTCTATCGTTTTTGACTTTTTATCTAGCATCTCCTGCAGATATGCTTAGGATCAGGTTGCTACCAGGATGCAGTTGGCACAATTAGTGTTAGTGTTAGTCTAAACTGGAAGTTGTAGTTTCCCTGTAATTTCTAAACTGTTGGGTCTCTGGCACATTGGGACAACAAATTTATCTGACGATTGTTTGTGACAAATTGAATGAATGTATATGTGATGTGAAAATAAACACACCCTATATTTGTTTTATATGATTGACAATACAAACTTTGAAGTACATTTAAAGCTGCACCATTTGTTTTTGTGTTTACTGAAGGCCTACCACATATGTACCTTTTCCTCTTCTCGTAAACTAAAAACATGAAAAATGTTAATTTTTCATGAAGAGTCAGGAGTGACATAAATCTCCATCTCTCTGCAGGGAGAGAAAGGACCTCCTGGCCCCCCTGGTCCACCAGTAAGTTTCTACTGTGCTGTTTATTTGATTTTACTTGTCAAAAAACTTCACTTTTGTTTTATTTATGGCCTTGGTTTTGTATAAGACAATACTGTGTTTGTTTTAATATAGGGACTCAAGGGAGAGCCAGGAGAACCAGGTCCTGATGGTCTACCAGGAGAGAATGGCATTGATGTAAGTAAACAGACTGATGTGGGAAAAGAGAAAGTCAGAGTCTGTCTCAAGAGAGACAGATATGAAAATGCATATGAAACATTCAAAACAAAAATGCTCCCCAAAAGAGACAGTCTGAAAACAGTGTAATGAAGAGAGAGAGAGGGGGAGAGAAGGAAAACTGAAGAAACTTTTATTCTTTATCCGGCTTGTATATTCCCATGGGAAAGGTATGATGGGACTTAGCCACTCTGTAAAAGAAAGTGAATGAACAGAACTGTCTTTTCTTTTTTTAAAGAATACACACTGGGGGAAAAGACAGCCAAATACATGTACAGTTTTTGAAACAAAGAGTACACAACCATGCACAACACTTTCCTGAATTCACTGTGTTGACACTGAGAGAAGTGATTAAAAAATGTGTGTTAATGTCACATTAATGTAATACTTTTTAAAGGGACCCTGTAGTGCTCTCTCCCTCTAGTAATGTTGTAGATCACTGTTTGTTTGTTTGTTTGTTTGTTTGTATCACTTGTACAACCATATGCTAAGGATGCACATAGATGCCTAGAGCCTAAGCAGGGAAGGAGGCTGATAGAACATTCACAACCAGAGATACACTAAGGTTTTTTTTTTTTTCTGCCTGGGCTTTCAACTATGCATTGAGGTCTTCATCAGCACCAGAATTTGTTCAGATATCATGAAGATCGAACACGATTTTTGATGATTTTTCCTTAGTGTAATTAGGGACTTGAAAGCATTACAGTTCTTTCTTGGCGTTGGAAATATCACTTTCATTAAAGCTATTGCAACTCAAGGTTAACCTACTATATTTCTCCAGCCATATCAATGAGCTGTTCTGTGTTAGAAAATGTTTATTAAACCTCAAGGATGCACAAAATGGGTTTTTGATGAAAACTGTAAACAAACGGTTTATAATGAAATCTCCACATTGTACCTTTAGTACATTATGCAGTCAGCAGGGTGAGCATACAAATAGCATTTTTAAAAAATGTCATAAAATGTTTATTAATGAGCTAATGTTCAGCTTTTGTTTGGTTTTGATGACATTATCCTCCTCACAATTTGGCACCTTGAAGTCTTTTTTTAATTGCAGATTTTCATATTCCAGAGGAGGTACATTTGCTGAACTGCTTTCATATCACATTATCTTATTGAATATCATGGTACTGCAGCGATGACCCTTGAACTCCTAATTATCAGTTTCCTGTGATTACAGTGAATTAGCAATTAAATATTATTTCACTGTTCCATTCATAGAAATGAGTTTTAAATGGGTGTTTGGACAAAGTAATTAGAAAAATGTCCTCTTTTGAAACAAAATAATAAGGTGGGTATACTTTTATGGTCAATCCATTATACTTCACTGATTACTATTAAATCTCTAGCAATCACAGGTATTGAGGAGATGGAGATAAACACCCAGGTGAATTGTAATTGATTTTCAGTGCTGTATAATAATCATAATTATTGTGGTGCATCTTTCCTGAAGGCACTGAGTGTGAGTGGAGGGGAATGCCAATTCCTAATTGTCCCATGCTAAAAGAAACACACACACATTCCTTAGAGATTTAGCCTATAATCCGCCCTGGAATCTCAGTCTCAGGCTTGTTTCCTAATTACTTACAAGAACAGTGTCAGCTTCGATCAAATATGTGATTAGCCCTGTTGCAAGGTGAATTCAAGTCACAAGTGGCCTGTGGAAAGCACACTGGTAACTGATTATTTCCTTTCTAGGCCCTTTTGTTTTGTTTTGTTTTTTAACCTCCATATTCATGTCTAGTTTATCTACCTGTCTTCTTTCCTCTCTGCCTGTCTCCAGGGTTTGATTGGAGCAAAGGGTGACCGAGGTCCTATTGGGAGCCCTGGCCCTAAGGCAAGTGTTTAAATGTCCCTCTGGAAGGATAATCACAACACAGCATTATTCTGATATCCTGTGGCAAAGCAACAACTTAAATATTTTCATGTATCACCTTTAGTATTGGTGCTA